>JAZKJV010009986.1:0-226403 GCA_037367405.1 Ottelia alismoides
TATAGTGTAGAGATATATGTTATGTTATTTGTACTGTTTCATATTTTCTATTTTCTTATGGACTCTTGATGTAATTTACCCATAGGCTACTCCTCTATATAAGAGCCTAGGGCGTATGGAATAAACAAGTCTCTTATTTTCCCAACATGGTATCGGAGCGACGGTCCCAGATCGGAGTTCTCGAACCAAACCCTAACCCTAGCCCCCACCTCCAAGCCCTCCGCGCGCCCCTCGCACGCTGCCCAGGCCCTTGGCCTTCCCCGCGCTCCTCCTCGTACGCCCCCTCCGACGCCTCTCCGCGCGCCGCCTAGGCCGTTGGCCCCGCATGCCCCTCCATGCGCCGCCCAGGCCCTCGGCCTCCCGCGTGCCCCTCCTGCGCGCTCTTGGCTCCGTGCGCCGCGCGCTCCTCTAGCGCTCCTCGGCCCTCCGTGTGACTCTCCGCGCGCACCTTGGCTCTCTGTGCGCTGTGACTTGACCGCGTACATTCGCCCTCTTCGGCCTCGCGTATCGGCTGTGTGTGCATCTCGCCTAGTGCACGCCGCCTCTCTCTTCCTTTGGGCCTCTTAGGCCTTGCGTGCAGCCCTACGTCCTAGGGTTCGGCCAACCCTAGGGTATCTTCGTCATCGAGGAGACTTTCGCTCGTGTCTCCACTTTAATGGGTTTGGTTGCCTGAGTCTACACATGCAACCGAACCCGTGAATGTCAGTGTAGACAATCATATCTTCAGTCTACAACCCTAGTCTTCTATTATCGTCATGTCAGAAAGCAAGGCGGATATCCCATCTACAGGCGCCTTCAGAGGTTTTGCGCCTATTGTGAAGATGGACGGGTCAAATTACGAACTGTGTGCAATGCAGTTCATGAGTATGATGAAGTCGACCGTAAGAAGCACATTCTTACTGAGGAAGAGCCTGCTGAGAAGACTGGGGTCAACGCCTCATGGGAGGCAGATGATGCATATGCCAAGGTTTGGCTATCAGGAACATTAGCAATTGAGATTGCAAATGATATTCTCCATCAGCCCACTGCAAAAGCAATGTGGGACATTCTGGCTGCTACCTATTCACATGCAAAGAATGTGACGAAGATTTTGCAACTCCAGCATGACATCTTTACAATCAAGCAGAATGGACGGCCTCTACACTCATTATACATGTCTTTACGTGGAATGTTTGAGAAGCTTTACGGCTTCATGCCTCTCACAGCCACTCCTGAGCAATAGAAGACCTACCAGAATGCCACTATGGTTGGTGTATTCCTGGCAGCCCTTGATCCAGAGTACGAGGCAGCACATTCCCAGATCTTGGCAGATTTCACTATTCCTCCGATGGAGGAAGCCTTTCACAGACTGAGTTGTATTACTGTTCCTTCATCTACTGTCAATCAAACCGCCTCAGCTATGGCAGCATCTGGAGGTCGTGGGGGTCATCATCAGTTTCGTGGTCGTGGACCTCGAGGCAGAGAGGGACGTGTTCGACCATCATACACTTTCTGCCACCGTTCTGGACATACCGAGGACACATGCTATTCCAAACATGGATTTCCTGCTTTTGCACGAGTAGCTGAACAGGTTGAACCTCCATCTACTTCCTCTTTGGATCAGCGATTTGATGATCTTGTAACATGTCTGAGGGGTATTATTCCTCCATCCGATCCTGTTGCATCAGCGCCTGCCTCTGAGAGTCATTCTGACGTTGCTGCTTTTGCATCCACCAGTACCTCAGGTAGTACTTATGCATTCGCTAGCAGTAGTGGATCTGATACTTTAGAGTGGATTATGGACTCTGGTGCCACACATCATCTGTGTGGTGACCGAGGTCTATTTACAGCCTACCGACATGTTCCTCCAGGCCGTACTATGGTTATTGCTAATGGGACACACTCCCCGATTACTGGTCAGGGGGAGATTAGCCTGACACCATCTATGCAACTCAAGAATGTGCTGCACGCACCTGATTTTTCTATGAATTTGTTATCCATTAGCCAACTTACAAAGGATTTACATTGTCGAGCAATTTTTGATCCATCTTCTCTCATTTTCAGGGACATGCATACGGGCAACGTGATTGGACGTGGCTATGAGCAGGGTGGCCTATATCGTCTCAGTCGGACTCCTAAGCCGGAATCTCCTCTCTTCCTGCTGGACCTGTCTCTCCATTCACATGGCAGTTGCACTTTGGCCATCTACCGCTTCAGAAATTGTATCGTGTTTTACCTCAGGTTTCACCTCACACGTCCATCCAATGTGAGGCTTGTCAGTTGGGAAAGCATCATCGGTCTACCTTTCCCAGTCGTCCGAGTCGAAGTAGTAGCTCCAAGTTTGAGTTGTTTCACGTTGATATCTGGGGTCCTAGTCGTGTTCCTGATCATCAGGGACACATGTTTTATATGGTTATTGTGGATGATTTTTCTCGTGTATCTTGGGTCTTTTTGTTAAAGAATAATTCTGAAGCTGGGAATGTTATCATAAATTTCATAAATGAAGTTCGTAATGTCTTTTCTGCGTCTGTAAAGATTGTAAGAAGCGATAATGCCTTAGAATTTTGTACTCATACTCTCTCAAATTACTTTTCAACACAAGGGATTATCCACCAAACATCCTGTGCCTATACTTCCCAACAAAATGGAGTTGCCGAAAGGAAACATTGTCATTTACTTGATGTCACCAGGACGCTTCTCATATAGAGTCATGCTCCTCATTCTTTTTGGGGCGATGCTGTCCTAACTGCATGTTATCTCATTAATCGCATGCCGTCGTCTGTTTTAGGTGAGAAAATCCTTTCTCCCTTGTTTTCCCTGAAAAAGAATTGTTCTCTCTTGCCCCACGCGTGTTTGGCTCGGTTGCCTTTGTCCACCAGTTGTCTCCAGGTATTGACAAGCTCTTTCCTAGGGCTGTCAAGTGTGTTTTCGTCGGGTACTCCAGGACACAAAAAGGGTACATTTTTATGATCCGTTGCGTAGAATATATTTTGATAGTGCTGATGTCACCTTTTTTGAGTCTGTTATGTACTTCTCCCCTACAGGTGATCGGTTGGTATCCTCCAAACACTGATGAAGTCGTATACATGCCACCACCACCTCCACCACTACTTACATCACCTACACCTCCTGTTACAGTTCCTGTTCCCCCATTGCCACTCCATACCTGTCAGCCTGCTTCTGCTCATGGTCACTGCTCGTCATCTAGCTCGCTTGAGGTATGTTCTGAGAATACAATCAATAATGATGGATCTAATGATTTACCTGAGCAGGCTGTGTTATAGAGGACAGATGAGGATGCAAGTGATTTGGATCTACCTATTGCACTTCGGAAACAGAAGCGTAGCTGCGCGTCATATCCTATAGCATCCACGGTTTCTTTTGATCGTTTACCTGGGGAATTCAAGAGCTTTTCCATTGCACTATCTGCGGTGGATATTCCACGGTATTACCAAGATGCATTGAAGGACAGTAGATGACGTTTAGCTATGGAAGAAGAGATTGTTGCTCTTCAATCAAGAGGTACCTGGAGCCTTGTCCCTGCACCTACCGATGTGTCTACAGTGAGCTGCAAGTGGGTCTTCACAGTTAAGCAGAATGCTCAGATGTCAGCATGAGACAGATACAAGACACACCCTGGTTCGCTCGTGGGGTTTACACAGACATATGTGTGGATTATCTTGATACATTCTCGCCGGTTGCTCGCCATTCTACCTTACGGATCCTTCTTTCTGTTGCGGTTACTCGTGGTTGGCCATTATTCCAATTAGATGTTAAGAATGCATTTTTATATGGTGGCTTGCAGGAGGAAGTCTACATGAAACAACCACCTGGTTTTACTGTTGAGGGGGAGTATTCTAAGGTGTGTAGACTTCATAAGGCTATATATGGCCTTAAGCAGAGCCCAAGAGCTTGGTTGCAGAAGCTCTCAGACTTGTTAGAAAAACAGGGGTACAGACGTTCCAATGCAGATCACTCCCTGTTTATACAGAAAACATCAGAGGTATTATTGCAATTATGGTGTATGTAGATGATATCCTGATTACAGGTGATGATGGACAAGAATTCAGAGGGTGAAAGAAATGATGGGTCATGAATTTGTCACCAAGGATCTTGGAGTCCTTTGATATTTTCTGGGACTGGAGTTCGCCAGAAATCCACATGGACTTGTAATGACCCAGAGGAAATATGTCACTGACCTGCTGAATGAAACAAGAATGCTTGGATGTCGACCGAGCACTACACCTATGGATCCGAGCATGAAATTATATGATGTTGACACTGATGAGGTGGATAGGAGAGATACAGAGAACTGGTGGGAAAACTTCTTTATGTTACCACTACCAGACCCGATATCTCTTTTGCTGTTAGTCGGGTGAGCCAGTTCATGAGCAACCACCTCAGGTACATATGGATGCTATACATATGATACTCAGGTATCTTAAATCATCTCCAGGTGCAGGTCTATTGTTCAAGAAAAACAAGGAGATTGGTATCTCAGCGTGTGCAGATGCAGACTACGCAGGATGTCCCAAGGATAGGAAGTCCACCACTGGATTTCGCTGTATATGTTGGAAACTCTCTTGTCTCATGGAGAAGCAAGAAGCAAACTGTTGTAGCCAGATCTAGTGCTGAGTCTGAATGTAGGGCTATGGCCCTTGCTAGTACAGAAATGATGTGGGTGAAAGCTGTCCTTGCAGATCTATATATAGAAGTCCCACTTCCTATGGCTCTGGAATGTGGCAATCAAGCTGCTATATTTATTGCCAATAATTCAGCATTCACGAACCAAGCACATTGAGGTTGATTGTCACTATATACGAGATATGATTCAGAAGGGTTTTATTTCTACGTCTCATGTTAGCTCAGGGGACCAAACTGCAGATATCTTTACCAAGGCATTACTTAGAGGGCCATTCCAGAAGTGCTCGTCCAAGCTGAGCATGATCGACATCTATGCTCCATCTTGAGGGGGAGTGTAGAGATATATGTTATGTTATTTGTACTGTTTCATATTTTCTATTTTCTTATGGACTCTTGATGTAATTTACCCATAGGCTACTCCTCTATTTAAGAGCCTAGGGCGTATGGAATAAACAAGTCTTATTTTTCCCAACAGATAGGAAATACCATTACAGATTTTGAGTGTGTTGACTTAACAGTAAAGAAGAATGAAAGGTAAGAACCCCTGGCCATCCAATGCAATGTGCAATGGTAATGTAACAAAAGTTGATTAGGTTATGCTCACCCATCAGGTATAGAGATGCGATTGGTTTATCAATCAAGTTATATGGACACAAAATGAACATTGAACATTTAACTTCACAACAAATGAAGTGGATGCATCAAATACCCAAAGGAAATTTCCTACAAGAATTATGAGATAGGCATAATCGTTTTAACTATGAACTCCCAATTTTTTTTTAAAAAAACTAATAACTCCTCGGTCTTCGAATAAAACTGTTCTGGCAATAACTCATATTCAATAAGTCATATTCTTCTGCCAATACCTGACTCAGGATTGCTGAACTTGCCAACATGAGCTCAGGGAGATAAGAGAACCATATACTACTGCCTCTAATACCTCCTTGTTCACAGAGAAATACCTTTTTTGCATTGCAGTAGTTATTAGAAGTGTGGAAGTACTTTCAAGGTTAGGGAGACTCGATTTCATCAACCTTCTGCAACCTTGTAAAAGCAACATCATAGCCCTACACAGAGAGAATGGCACATGCTCTGGAATAGTTGTCAGCTTAACTGAGAGAAATCTTGGCATCTGCAATTGTTGTTGTTGGTTCCCCTGAATATCACATCAATCAATGTATGAATGCTCCATCCATGATGGGCAATCTTTCAAGGGTTTCCTTAGTTAAGAAGGATAAAATGAATTTTGTAAGTTCTGGCATTAATAACTATTGAGAATAATACCCAGTTCTGCCTCTTGATGGTGGATTTCTCGGACAGTAGTATAGCGGCAGCAATGGCTCTATGCTGTTAGTAATGGAGTTACACGGTAGTTATTGAGGAAGTTGAGATGTGCACATGGTTATTGTTGAAAGGGAATGAATGAGATGAATTCCAGAAAACCCTAAAGCTCTCTTATATAGGAGAAAAGCTCTATGGGTAAATTATATAAGACGGGACAAATAATTACTAAATAGGAAAAATTACTCTAACACTCCCCCTCAAGCTGGAGCATATATATCTAACATGCTCAGCTTGGAACAACAGAGATGAAAAGGGCCCCTAGCAAGAGCCTTGGTGAACATGTCTGCTATCTGCTCCCCTGATGATACATAAGAAGTAGAAATGAGTCCTTTTTGAATCAAGTCCCGTGTATAATGACAATCCACTTCAATGTGCTTTGTTCTTTCGTAAAAGGCTGGATTATTGGCAATAAACAAGGCTGCCTGATTATCACATTTGAGATGCATAGGAAGAGGTACTTCAATAGTTAAATCAGTCAGAACTGATTTAACCCACATCATTCAGCACTACCTTGGGCCATTGCCCTATATTCTGACTCTGCACTGGATCGAGCCACAACCGTTTGTTTCTTACTCTTTCAAGCTACTGGTGAGCTCCCAACAAATACGATAAAGCCTGAAGTAAACTTTCTATCATTAGGGCACCCAGCATAGTCTGCATCAGCACAACCTGTGACAGATATAGAGGTATCTTTTTTAAACAGAAGACCAGCACCTGGGGAAGACTTCAGATATCTCAGAATCATATAAACATCATTCATGTGAGCCTGCCTGGGTTGCTCCATAAATTGACTTATCCTACTAACCGCAAAGGATATATCAGGCCGGGTAATAGTCACGTACAACAACTTCCCCACAAGCTCTCTATATCGTCTCTTGTCCACCTCATCCGAGCCATCATCATAAAGTTTAACATTAGGATCCATAGGAGTAGTAGCTGGTCTACATTCTGCCATTCCTGTCTCAGATAACAAATTAGTAACATACTTTCTTTGCGTCATTACCATACCTTGCCCATTTCGTGCAAACTCCAATCCTAAAAAGTAACGAAGTGTACCCAGATCCTTCGTAACAAACTGCTCGCTAAGAAAGTCCTTGGCTGCTTGAATTCCCTGTTCATCACTACCAGTGATAACAATATCATCAACGTACACTAAGATGATTACCACACCTTGCTGGCCTCTCTTTACAAAGAGAGTATGATCTGCTGTAGATCTGACAAAGCCTTTTTGTTCAATCAACTCCGAGAGCTTCTGAAACCAGGCTCGTGGACTCTGCTTCAAGCCATATATGGCCTTATGAAGACGGCACACGATATTGGACTCCCCCTCAGCAGCAAACCCAGGTGGCTGCTGCCTATAAACCTCTTCCTGCAAGTCATCATACAAGAAAGCATTTTTGACATCCAGCTGAAAAAGGGGCCAGCCACGGACAACAGCCACTGCAATAAGAATCCGCAAGGTAGAATGACGTGCTACTTGAGAAAACGTCTCCTGATAGTCCACTCCATACGTTTGGGTAAACCCACGAGCAACCAGCCTGGCTTTGTATCGATCAACCATACCATCAGCCCGATGCTTAACAGTAAAGATCCATTTGCTGCCTACTATGGACGCACCTGGTAGAGGATGCACAATATTCCATGTACCACGCGACTGCAACGCCGCCATCTCCTCTTCCATAGCCAAACGCCATGGACTACTCTGTAGTGCCTCCTGATATGACCTTGGGATTTCCACTGCTGATAACCCAAGAACAAACTTGCGGAACTCCAGGGACAACCGCTCCAAACAGGCCTGTGATCCAAAGTCCATCCCATATTTGGGATTCATTGTCCGCACACGCTTTTGCCTTCTATGGGTAATAGGAAGATCGAGATCATCAACTAGAGTAGTGGTAGTATCATCTGTACCCTGTACATCTGTCTGCACATGCAAATCACCCATGCCATTAGTAGTTCTCAAATGTTCATTACATACCTCGGACGTGCTGGATGATGGAGGAGGCACATGAGCAGAGGGTCGACACTGATAGACCTGAGGATAAAAAATAGACGCTGGTGGTGGTGGTATAGGCTGTGGTGGTGCTGGTGGTGGTGGTATAGGCTGTGGTGGTGGTGGTGGTGTAGGCAGAGTAGAGCATGGAACAGATGGAGGAGGAGGCACATAGATATCATCTCCTTCGTCTGAGTGAGTGAGTCTGTCACCTGTAGGAGAAAAATACATAATGGACTCAAAGAAGGTGACATCAGCACTAACATGGTACCGTCGTCTAACTGGATCAAAACACCGATAACCTTTTTGGATTTTGGAATAACCCACAAATACGCATTTGACAGCTCTGGGAGAGAGCTTATCAAGACCAGGAGAGAAGCAATGAACAAATGCAACGGACCCAAAGACGCATGCTGTTAGGGAGAAAAGATCCTTCTCGGGAAACACAGTCAAGAACGGGATCCTCTCCTAACACCGACGAAGGCATACGGTTGACCAGATAACAAGCAGTTAGAACCGCATCCCCCCAATAGGAGTGAGGGGCACGGCTCTGAATCAATAGGGTCCTGGTAATGTCCAACAAATGTCGATGTTTCCTCTCAGCGACCCCATTTTGTTGGGAGGTGTAAGCACATGACTTCTGATGCACAATTCCATGAGACATAAGAAATTTTGAGATGTGAGAACTACATAATTCAAGAGCATTATCAGACCGTATGAACTTCACTCTAGCAGAATAAATATTTTTTATTTCAATAATGAAAGACTGGATAACAGAAGCAGCATCAGACTTATTTTTAAGTAGAAAAACCCAAGATAACCTAGAAAATTCATCAACTGCAACAAGATAAAACCTGTGTCCTTGAAGATCAGGGACACGACTGGGACCCCAAATATCATAATGTAGCAGCTCAAACAGACCATGACGACTTGGACCTATACGACTCTGAAATGACGACCGGTGATGTTTGCCAAGTTGGCATGCCTCACACTGAAAATTAGACTTGGGAGAAATCTGTGGAAGGATATGGACCATCTTTTGCAACGGAAGATGACCAAATCGGAGATGCCAAGTGTAGGGTGAGACAGATCCAGTCCTCATAGAAGAGACACCAGCATAAGGAGATTGCACCAGTCTATAAAGACCCCCTTGCTCACAGCCAGTTCCAATCACTCTGCCCGTTAGGATGTCCTGAAACACAAGAGTAGATGGGTCAAATATGGCACGACAATGTAAATCTTTAGTGATTTGACTAATGGACAGTAGATTCATGGAAAAATCAGGAGCATAAAGAACGTTCTGAAGTCGTATCCCAGGGGTCAATTGCACCTCCCCCTGACCAGTAATGGGAGAGTGTGTTCCGTCAGCAATTACCACGGAGCGTCCTGTCTGAGTCGCAATAAAATCATCCAATTGCTTTTTGTCACCACATAAATGGTGAGATGCTCCTGAGTCCATAATCCATTCTGATAGGTCTGCTCTGTAACAACTAGTAAGTGCATACGTTGTACCTGAAGAGGATGCTGATGCTGAGCCGGCTATCTCTGAAGATCCTGAAGTACTAGCTGGTCCCTGGCCAGGCATGATCTCCCGAAGTCTCGATACTAACTCCTCAAACCTCTGATCCGGGACAAGGGAAGGACCCCCTTTCTTCTGAGCCTGCTCCGCCACACGTGCCGTAGTAGTACGAAACCCATGCTTAGAATAGCATGTTTCCTCAGTGTGTCCAGTCCTGCGACAGTAGGTGCACGGCTGTCTAGGAGGTCTGTAACCTCCTCCTCGACCACGACCACCTCTACCTCGAAAATGGGAATAGCCTCCTCTGCCGCGAGAAGCTGCCATGGCTGAAGGTGTCGGAACTCCACCATGAGATTTGGAGAGTCTACTCAACCTGCGATAGGCCTCTTCCATAGGTGGTATAGTGGCATCTGTAAGAATCTGTGCTCGGGCAGCATCATACTCCGGATCAAGAGCTGTTAGAAACACTCCAGTCATCACCGAGTCCCTGTATGCTTTGAGCTGCTCCGGTGTAGCTGTCAATGGAATGTACCCGTGTAGCTTCTCAAACATACCCCTCAGAGAGGTGTATAGGGTATGAAGAGGACGCCCATTCTGCTTCGAGGTAAAGGTGTCATGCTGGAGTTGTAAGATCTTGGACTCGTTCTTCACCGGAGAATATGTGGCTGCCAGGATATCCCACATAGCCTTCGCAGTTGGTTGACTCAGAATGTCGTTGGCTATTTCCATGGACACAGTACCGGATAGCCAAACACGCGCATAAGCATCGTCAGCCTCCCATGAGGCAGTAACCCCAGTCTTGTCAACAGGTTCCTCTTGTGTGAGGATATGCTTCTTGCCATTGCACTGCATAAGACTCATGAACTGCATGGCCCACAGTTCATAGTCCATACCATCCATCTTCACAACGGGTGCTGGACCTTTGAAGGCACCCAAAGATGGAAAATCTACCTTGTTGTCTGACATGACGACAACAATAACCTGTAACTGGGGTTACACAATCAGACGACAATGTCTATTTGTACATAGACTCAAACCACAACTCCCTCCATACTCTGAGGGTTTCTTTGACCAGTTTAACTACTTTAGAGCGCTAGTATGCCCCCAGCGGTTATGCGCACAGAACATGTGCATTCAAAGAAGCACGGCTAGGGCATATAGTGCACACGCACATGACTTGCTTGCATAGGACTTCACGCTACAGGAGTCGACGACACGCTCCAGAACTCCACGCTACAGATCTGCGCGCTACAGGACGACGCGCTACAGATGGGGTCGCCAGGCGAGAGCACAAGACTAGGGTGATTGCAGGCGTCGATTGCTCGTTTTGCATCGACTCACAGGGCTCCCAGGCGACTCCCAGGCGAGAGGACTCCCAGGCGAGAGGACTCACAGGACGTCGCGTCGATTGCTCGTTGATCGCAGGGGCTAGAGCTAGCGCGTGCGCCACACGACAGTGATCGCAAGCGCACAGGGCTAGCGCGCAGGGCTAGCGGTGATGGTGGATCGGAGATGGTAGCGCGCAGGGACGATCGGCGATGGTGGGTCGGAGGGCGGCGCCGATCTTGAAATATAGAGAGAGAGAAGGGCGGCGGGTGGGGTAGGGTTAGGGTTTCAAGAACTCCGGCCTAGGACCGTCGCTCTGATACCATGTTGAAAGGGAATGAATGAGATGAATTCCAGAAAACCCTAGAGCTCTCTTATATAGGAGAAGAGCTCTATGGGTAAATTACATAAGACGGGACAAATAATTACTAAATAGGAAAAATTATTCTAACAGTTATACTGAAATGTTGTCAAAGAACTGGACCAGATCTAACTATTCTTTACTCTCTGTTTGCTGCTAATTTCCGTGCATCTGAGACATTGTCAGAAATATGAGATTCTAGATCCTTAATGATATTTGGTGTTTTCTAACTTCACAGTTTTAGGAAACATGAGACTATTAAACGAAGTATGAATGGCTCCACTTGCCGGTTTCCTTCATAAGCGACAACTTCTAGTTATGAACATCTTGAAAGATACGAAAAATTCTATACAGCCATAGAAGTAAAAATATTGAAGCTAAAAATCCCAAAGTCACAACAACAACAACAAAGCCTTTTCCCACATTAAGCAGGACCGGCTACATGGATTCTTTGCCTCCATTCAGAACTATCTTGGGTCATTCTCGGGCTTAGATAAAAAAAACTAAGATCCATTCTGATAGTCTCATTCCAACACTTTTTGGGTCTTTCTTGTCCTCTCTTAGCCGGCTCAACATCCCAAAACTCGCATCTCCTAACCGGTGCATCAACTGACCTCCTTTGCAAATGACTAAGCCATCTTAAGCGATTTTCTCGCATCTTATCCTTGATCGGAGCTACGCAAACTTTCCTTCTGATTGCATCATTCCGAATCTGATCTTTACATGCAAGCCCACACATCCATCTTAACATTTTCATTTCTGCTACTGCCATTCTCTATCCATTTCATAGGCCAACATTCAAATCCATAGAGCGTAGCAGGTCTCACAGCTGCTTTGTAGAACTTTCCTTTGATTTTCAAAGAAATTTTCTTATCACATAGAATGGTAGAGGCTCCTATCCATTTTAGACAACCTGCATTTATTGTATGAGTAACATCTCCATCAATTTTCCCATCTTGATGCAAAATAGATCCTAAGTATCTAAAATAATATTTCTTTTGAATGTTATCGTCTCCAAACTTCACCTCGATTCCTTCGCCACTGCTTCCATCAAAAGTACACTCCAAATATCAGTCTTAGCCCTACTTATACGAAATCTTTTAGTCCCTAATGCATATCTCCAGACCTCGAGCTTCTCATTTCATCAATCAACACAATATCATCAACGGATAACATACACCAAGGTATCTCATCCTGAATGTAAATAGTCAACTCGTCCATAATCAAAGTAAAAATGAATGGCTGAACCTTGGTGTAGACCAATGTTGATGTCAAAATAGTCAGTTTTCCCAAACTGGATCCTTACACAAAATGAACCCCTATCATACATATCCTTTACGAGGTTATGTATAGGACATGTACTTATCTCTTCTCCAAAACAAATCAAATTTAAGAACAACCCAAATCCTTCGTCTCTCCCATACGGTTGGAAAAAGAAGATGCAATGAATATTGGAAAATCTCCAAATTGCTCTGCATGTAGAAGAAATCACATGTTAGGAAGCGCTAAATGTGCTTGATCACGTTCTAGCGAATAGTGATCGTTGAGTCAGCTCCATCAATAGTCACATAGTTTATGGTATTGCACAATTGTGAAGTTGCTTGGTTATGGGCTTTGTGGGGCACTTATAAGGTTGTATATTGTGGTGTTTACATGCGATGGATCACATTCACCTTTGGGTACTGCACATCATGTGCTGGAAGATTGTCGGTTCCAGTATGCACTCTCCTAGAATAGCTGCCATACTTTAAGAAATATGGGATTGTAGCAGAGAGAGAGAGAGAGAGAGAGAGAGAGAGAGAGAGAATGGAAGAAAGAAAACAGAAGAAAAAATTGGGTGATATCAAAAAACGCCCCTTGTCAGATACCAATACCACTCTTTAAAAATATGAATTACTGAATAATACCCAAAACTAAATGTTTAAGTAGTGTTGGCTACACGAATTCTTTGTCCTTAAATAGACCTAACCGAGGGGTACTCGGATTTAAGTCCAGATAAACCAGATCTTTCGTAAGGGCTTCCGTTTATTTCTTTTTTGGTCTTTCTCATTCCCTTTTCCCTCCAACTTCTCACAAATCAAATCAGGGAATCAAGTTCCCGTACCTACCTCTTACTTTTAAGCATATCTTCTTGAAACAAGGAACTCATGAAGTTTCTCTTCACTATAGCCAACCTGTAAAATCTATATGTAACATTTCATGGCTTCTTAACATGTCAAAAACCGATGCCAGATATTCCAACCCATTTACTTGGAGTGTGTTTAAAGCTTCACCGCATTCATATCTCCATCTTTGTTATCTCTGAACTTGCACTCCACATGTTTGAATGCATTCTATTTAGTTGGAACTATTTTATTTCAGGGCCTCCTTCAAATGACCGAGTTCATTTTTGACTATTTCTCGCCTCATTCATCAGAACAATGTTATCTCTAAACAACATGCATCAAGACACTTCTCTGATATGCTTGTCAACTTATCCATAACCATGATAATATCAATAACTCGAGGATAATTCGTGACGTCGATTGGTATCGATATCGAAATAGCTTATCTGCCGAGACGGAGTTCTCTTGCAGTTCTATTCAATTGCTTGGTCACATGTATCTTTTACGATGTAAATGACAAAGATTGACTTTCACTAAAGCACTAATATTCTTTTAATAGATGATTTATGTGAACAAAGTCAAGTCTTTTCAAATATGAAGCATTAGTATGAACAATATAAAACCACTCAAAATATATTATCCTACCAAAAATCAAATGAAGAGATCGAAACTTATAAGACGCCTATCTAGTATCGAAATTTGTTCAAATTGATTAGTTGCTATGTGATTCTTCCTTCTAGAATGTATAATAAAGCGATATATATATATATATATATATATGAGCATGCCGGCTCATAATCAGATGCAATTCTTCCCCAGAACTCATTCTAATATGTATGATCACCATATACATCTTCAAGGACTTTACAACAACAATAACGAAGCCTTCTCCCACAATAAGTAGGGTCGGCAACATGGATTCTTTGCCTCCATTCAGATCTATTTTAGGTCATTCTCGTACTTAGATCCAAATAATTAACATCCCTTCGGATAGTCTCCTTCCAACACTTCTTGGGCCTTCATCGCCCTCTCTTACCCAGCTTAACATCCCAAAGCTCGCATTTTCTAACTGGTGCATTAGCAGACGTCCTTTGCAAATGGTCAATTCACCTAAAGCGGTTCTCTCTATCTTATCCTCAAAGACATACCTACTTTTTTTTATCACACCGTTATGAATCCAATCTTTTCATCTATGACTGTATATCCATCATAAGGCTTTGTTGTTAGTTCCCTAATGAAGATTGTCTCATGGAATATAAGAGGACTGGGAATGCTGGAAAAGAGATGCGCGCTGGGAAGACTGATTAGGGAAAATGGTGCTGATGTGGCCCTGGTTCAGGAAACAAAGGTCAGGGGGGGTTCAAAGAAGTTTGGAGGGCATCTGAAAGTGGGAGACTTGAGGAGGTCAGGGCGCTCGGGGCAATTGGCTCGACGGGGGGTTTAATGACAGGATGGAACCGAGATATCTTCCTGGAGGGGGAGGAAATTAAAGGTACGCACTCAATCACGGTTGCGTTGACTTGCTTGGGGGACGGGATCCATGTTCTGATTTCTAATGTGTATGGCCCATGCGGGGGCGTTGGAATGGAGACTTTGATGGAGGAGCTTTCGGCTGCAAGGGCGGGGTACCCGGACATCCCGTGGATCATTGGTGGAGACTTCAACGTCACCTTATTCTCGGACGATCGTCCCGATGGGCGAGGGGGGAGAGATGCCGGTTCGGGTTTGATGCGGGAGACATTGAATAATTGGGGGATGATGGCCATGGATGCTTCAGGATGCAGATACACCTGGCAGAGTTCGAGTTCTCGCATGGACCGGTTTCTCCTGTCCACTGAGGGGACGACCATGTTCCCGTTCGCGATGTCTTGGACGCTACCACGGGCCCATTCGGATCACACGTCGTTGCTGTGGTCCTCTGATGAGGAGAGTCGTCACATATTCTACTTTCGGTTTGAAGCGGCATGGTTGTTGGAGGAGGGATTCAGAGATTCGGTGTCTGAATTTTGGTCAAGTTGCGTAGTTGAGGGGTCAGTGACGGTGCGATTTGCGGCGAAGTTGAAGGCTTTGAGGGGTTTTTTGACGACAAGAGGGTGGCAAATCCGAGAGTAGAGGTGGGAGAAGAGGAGGGCTCATAAGGCGGTGGATTGGCTCGACTTGCTGGAGGCATGGAATTAAAAAACATGCCTCGAGGCAAGGCGATCCTTTTTAGCCTCGAGGCGTGCACCTCAGCCCTATCCAGTAAGGCGTACGCCTCAGGTGGCTGAGGCGGTCAAAGCGTTTTCCGAGGTGTTTTTGCTTTTTTGAAGTATTTTATGATTTTAATGGTTTATATGGTGGTTTGAGAAGCTTATAAATATATACTTGTTTAGGATAATGATTATACAAGTTAAATGCCTAAATCTGATGTTTCTTTCGTGCCCATAACTTCATATTTACTATTAATTATGTCTAACTATTTCAGCAAGCTGCTTCATATTTACAACTATTTCAAGCGAGACCCCCATCTTGTTGGGGGTATGGTACGACAGGAGGGGTGCATACACAATCTTTCAATAATGGTCAGATGGTTAGGATTCAAGGCATATCAACAATTTGACATATATTTAATCGTACTTTTTATTACTGTTGAAATCTGAGAAGCGGAAGCGGAATGATAAACAAAATGATAAACATCAAGAACACAGAGATTTACGTGGAACCCCCTCCCTAAAGAGCGGGATGAAACAACGGAAGAAGCCCTCAAATGGGCGGATATTCTATTAGAATTTCTCAATGAGTACAGGGGGTGTTAGGATCCTTATATAGGTGCTCAAAGGAGAATATTCTATAGAATATTCTCTTCAGAAATAGCCACAAAGAATATTCTCTAACACTCCCCCTCAAGCTGGAGCTGAGAAAGCTGCAGCTTGCAAAAAGAAAGTATACACCACATCTTCACATGATACATCACAAGAACTCATGTCCGCTGCTGGTAGACGACCTCGCATGAGGACGGGTCTGCGGCTTTCAGGTCATCGGAACGTATCTCTGTCATGCCTGTAGAACCGCTGCGATATCAGGCTACCGTAACGTATCTTTGTCATGCCTGGAGAAGAATCGTTGCAGAAGAAGTCCAACGCGGTAAACTGATCCGGTCGTAAAAGAAGTATACGCCTCGACGAAGAAGTTGCTGCTCGGTGAAGACGAATGATCTGTAAAAAGCTGGAGTGATGGTCTGTTAGTCGTGGACGTGCAGATGTCCTGAAGAATTTAGCTCGGACTCCCCCTTTCTCCCATACTTGATAGAATAAAGAGCTTGGAACATCAAGTTGGGAGAAGCAAAACATGTACTTTTTTTTAAAAAAAACATTTTTAAAGCCGTTTCAACTTTTTTTTACGGCTTTTCTTTTTTTTGAAAACTTTATGTACGGCTTTTTCTTGTATGCGCCTTTTTTTTAAAAATTTTTTTGTACTTCTTTTTTTTTGAACCTTTTTTTACGCACCCCTTTTTTTTCAACGTAAACCTCCTCTCATCACGTCGGGCCTTCCACCCCCCATTTTTTTCAAACCCTGGGCCCATCACAGGGCTTACAACTTCAGGCAATAGCCAGCCAATTATTTTTAAATGAGAATTAGCCCACAGGCGTACCCTTAATTAGGGCTCCCCATAGGGACCCCTTTTTACGCAGCACGCCGCCAAGGGGCTCTTGCCTTGAGGATCGGCATAGTGGGGAGGCGGAACCCCGCGAGGAGGGAGCAGCATCGCGCATATTGGGATCTTGCGTCGCCACCCGGGGTAAATGAAGCCGCATGTTGCTGCCATCGAGGGAGGGTCGCCTGCTAGAGTTGGGGCCGGGGCTCCGCCAGGGGGGTTGCGCGATGGTCTCGATGGGAGCCTGGGCCGATGGGAGATGTGCCATTGGAGAGGAGCCAAGGAGGAGGGCCCTGTTGCTAGAGGTGCGCCGCATGGCTGCGTCGACTGGATCTTGCGCCGCCTAGGCCTTGGATACGCGAGGGGATTAGGGCTCACGATGGAGCCAGAGCGGCAGAGCCGCCGCCTGGAGTCAGGGGCTCGCCGCATGGAGATTAGCGCAGGTGGTTGTCCTGCTGCGCCTGGAGATCTCGCCCAGGCGTCACTTATGAGGGAGATGGACTTGGAGGCTAGATTTCGTGCGCCTGGGAGTCGCTGTTGTGGCATGAAGGGCTGCTGCTTTCACTGCATGGATCTGGAAGCAAGGAGGTACGGCCTGGGGAAGAACACTGCGGCATGGGAGGAGATTTGCTGCCGCATGTGATGCCGCCTCCGATCATCATGAAGCAGAACTTGAATGATGATGAACAATAAAAATACAGCCTCGAAATTGAACGCAACTCCGATCATGTACTTAGTATCGAAACTTGAATAAAAATAATGAATATAAAAATCCGCAAGAATCGCCCCGCTCTGATACCATGTTGAAATCTAAGAAGCGGAAGCGGAAACGATAAACAAAATGATAAACATCAAGAACACAGAGATTTATGTGGAACCATACTCCCTAAAGAGCGGGATGAAACGACGAGAGAAGCCCTCAAAGGGGTGGATATTCTATTAGAATTTCTCAATAAGTATAGGGGGTGTGAGGATCCTTATATAGGTGCTCAAAGGAGAATATTCTATAGAATATTCTCTTTACAAATAGCCACAAAGTATATTCTCTAACAATTACAATAATATTTTAAAAATTTGTTCGTAATGGATTGGATTCACGGTTTCTCTCGCGATCATATATTATATGTTAGAACATTACATAAATTTCTTCGATGTATATTTAATCGTACTTTTAATTACAATAATATTTCAAATAGATATGTATTCTTTAATTCTTTCACAATATTTATTGACGACGAATTCCTTTTTTGGTTGGATGAAAATGTGTAGAAAGGGATATGATGTTGTTCTATCTTATATTTTGGGGTTCTTATCTCTATTATTTCATCATATTTTATAGTGTTAAGTATTATATGTTGGGCAGAGAACATATAATTGCATTGACATATATGTAATTATAGTTTTATGCATAGTTTTCTCTATAAACCGAGGCTTACGCCTCGACCGCCTCGAGGCTACTCCTCGCCTCAATTCCGAGGAAAACGCCTCGTTCCGCCTTTAATTTTTTCAAACCTTGGCTGGAGGACGAGTGAGAGCTGTTGGACGAGGAGTTGGAGGAGAGGGGAGGGTGCTTGGCGGTTATCTTGGACGAGGATAGGAAGGAGGAGATTGTGTGGTGTCAGAGGGCCCGCCGGCGGTGGGTGAAGGAAGGGGATGCGAATATGAGGTTTTTCCATGCTGTGGCGAGTGGGCAAAGAAGGAGGAATCACATCCGCTCGATTGTGGTAGAGGGGAGGACTGTTGAGAGGAATAGGGATATTGATGAGGCGTTGAGGTCGCACTTTTGGACGTTCAGTCGTCGACAAGCACGGGATGGATGGGGATGGCAGTGGGAAGGGAGTAGCTAATATTTTGGAAGGTTCAACGGTCAGCTTGGTCAGAGTGGATATGGAGGAGGTCAAGGGGGCGGTATGGGCGCTAACTGCTGAGGGGGCCCCCGACCCGGATGGCTTTTCGGTTTGCTTTTATAGAGAGTTTAGGGAGATGTTGAAGGGGGATATCATGGAGGTGAAAATGTTAGGTGCAAAAGACAAAGCATTTATGTGTGTACGTGAGGTGAGTGGGAGCCTGTTGTGCGAAGGAGAAGAAGACTCGATGGGTTCTTCTCCAGTTATAGGGGAAGAAGGGGGGGGGGTGAACGGAGAGATGGAAGAAGGGAGGAGATAAGCCTTACTTGGGGTTGCCTTTGGTGGCAGGTAGGGGGAAGGTGAGGGAGTAGAGGCCCGTGGTGGAGCGGATACAGGGGAGATTGGTAGGGTGGAAGGCAAAGTTGTTGTTGAAGGGTGGGAAGCTGGTTCTACTGAAGTGTGTGCTTTCTGCAATACCGATATTTTTCTTCTCTACGCGAGTTATGCCCACCGGGATTCGACGCGAGATTGAAGTTATTATGAGGAGGTTCTTTTGGTTGGATAGCAGGCAGGCACGGGGCGGTTGCCATTTGATTGGGTGGGATAGGATTATGACACGGAAGATGAATAGCGGATTGGGCGTCAGGAAACTGGTGGAAATGAATAAGACGCTCTTGGCCAAGTGGGTGATGTGCATATGGGGGAAATCCAAAGACTTGGTTTGTAGGCTAATAAAAGAATATATGGGGTTTCACTGTCTTTGGAGGCTGAGAGGGGATGATCACCTTCCTCGTTATGGCAGGGAGTGGTGATGATTTTATCCGAGATGTCGTGCAAAATGAAGCCTTGTAGGGGAAATGGAGAGGGTTTTAGATTTGACGGGACGATTGGACTGGGAAGGGGGGCATTGGGGGTACGCTACCCAAGGCTAATGCAACGGGCGGTAGATAAGGAGGTGGTGGTCAAAGAAGTTTGGGGGGAAGGGGCGTGGTCACCGGTTTTTGTGGCGGAGCTTTCAGACCAGAGGACGACATAGTTCATGGAAATGCATGCTACGTTGGCTAATGAGCATGCAACTTCAGTGGGCAGGGATCACTTTGTGTGGGATGGGGGTAGGTTCTCTGTTAAGAAGGCGTATATCCACTTTATCGAGGAGGAGAGGGGCGAGGAAGCGGAGAGGGTAGATGTGATCGACTTGACCTGGAACACCAATGCCAACATATCGCGCACCTCCTCTAGGCTTCTCCAGAGTAGAGGAATCTCAACAATCCGATATACTTGACCACAAACGGGGCCTCCACCTTGCCATCCCATGGCAGGGGTTTCCTCCAGTGGAGCTGCGATGTGAAAGAGCCACAACAGCTTCGCTGCCTCCGATTCGGCAAGGCCTCTAGCGCAAACCAGAACACCTTCAAGCAGAATAACATCTCTCCCAAATCCGTTGCCGATTGCTGCGCTGATATCCTCCATCATGTCGGTTAACCCTTCCCCCGCGCTCCGACAAACTCCAACCAACAACCTACCTCTTCTTTCTTCCCTCGTATTACTCCGGACCGGTGCGCCACAAATAGAGTTGGATCGGCCAATCGTCCGACCGCTCGGACATCGGAAGCTGCGGTGGCCACAGTCGCCACACACGAAACACTTCACAGGGTCTCGACAAACTGCCGCTCGATGACCTCCACCACCTCCTCTCAAGCAGCGACCCCTGTACAATGCCCCCTCCCAATGACCGTGCCGGACCCGCAGAGTTTCTCTCGACCGATAACACCGACTCACAACCCTCCGCTACACTCCACTTTCTGCCATCGTGTCTAAATGATCTTTATTTGATGAATACATATTTGAATTGTACCCATCTTTGATGATTTTTTCAATTGAATGTAAGGCAATTATGGCCTCTAGACAACCATCAAATGATGGTTCTTCTCCTTCTCCTGGAAGTCGTCCTCATGTTGAAACTGCTCAGAGTGAGACGATGAAGTTCTTTGTTCATCGTGGATCTTATGATTCGAGATGGAAGTATGCTTTTCAAGCGAATCCGAGTAATTACAGCTTGGTTACTTGTCATTTATGTGGGATGTTGTGACTGAAGGGTTCAACTGCATGAAACAACATTTGACAAATATAAAAGGCAATATTGTATCTTCTCCTAAGGTCTCTCTTGAGATGAAGAAAGAATGAAGGACAACATGGCAGAAATAAAAAAGAAGAGGACTAAGAAGACTGTAAGGATGAAAGTCATTTGAGAGCAAGTATCCATCAAAATTAATCAACCCTTTGGCGATGGAGAGAGGGATAGAAAGAGGCCTTAAATTTCAGTAGAATATATAACAATGGAGATTCTTCACCATTTTACAATCAAAGATACTTTTACCAAGGACGAACATGCACGTGTAGATTCATATAACACTTCTATAATTGTGTCATTCCTTTCAATTTCGTCACAAATGATTCTTTTTTTGAATGTGCAGAGCAGTTGGGTAGTGTGGAAGGAGGTACATGCCTCCATCATACTATGAGCTTACTAAGTCACTATTGATGGAGCAAGTTCATGAAACAAAGAAGTTCTTACAAGATTGTTGAAAGACTGCTGGATATCCATTATGACAAATGCTTCAATTGACAGGAGAGGAAGGATCATCATGAATATTTATGTCAAATGTGAGCTTGGGACTAGTTTCCTGAATTCTACTTACTTGTCTGCAGATTTTCATACTGCAGACTACATTGATTCCTCAATGAATAAGTCCATTGAGGAAGTTGGACCTGATAATGTAATCCAAGTTGTGACAGATACTTCATCTGCTAATATGGTTGCGGGAAGAATCTTGAGGACCAAGTATCTGTGCATCTTTTGGAGTTCGTGTGCAGCACATTGCATTAATCTTATGTTAGAATGGATTGGTAAAGCGACAAAGGTAAAAAAAAGGCAAGAGCATTGCTTGTTTTCATACAAAGTCATGTAAAAACTTTGAGTTCGATGCGGAAATTTACTTAAAGGATGAGATAGTGAGGTCGGGACTGACAAGTTTTGCTACTGCGTATTTCATCTTGCAATCTAGTGATGGACAAAAAACAAGTTAAGACTTTTGTTTTCTTTCGAGGAATAGAGAGAATGTAGATGGTCTTGGACAAAGAAGGGTGAAGTGGCTTCAACAATTGTTTCGAGTCCTTCATTTTGGACTCAAGTGTCTTTGACCTTGAAGGTCTTTTCTCCGTTGGTCCATGCTCTACGCATTGTTGATGGAGATAGGAGTTCGGCTATGGTTTTTGTATACATTGAGTTACAAGATGCAAGAAGGGAGATTATGTGCATTTTCAAAGATGTAGAAGCATCCTAACGTATTTCGTTGATGCCATTGACTCGAAGTCAAAAGGAAGGTTGCACGCTCAGTTCATCTTGCTGCTATTATTTGAATCCTTATTCTATTATAGGGAAAATGCTCAAATCAAGAGGGAAGGTCTTGCTTTGTATGGATTCTTGGATTATATGAACACTTTCTATCCTGATTTACATATCCAAGATATCATCACTAGGAAAGAGTTACCTTATATGAAGGGGCAAAAGCATCATTTGGCAACCTTTAGCTGTCAGACAAAGTTTAATCATTGATGATGAATCTAGGTATAAATTCTCATTAAAAAATTATGGACTTATATGTTTCGCTCTTAATGATTATTAGTTATTTATTCTTATAAATAACCCATTGGTGGGGATTGCATGGCTTTGAAACAACACATTTGAAGAGACGTCAATGAAAATTTTAAAGTTGACGTCCTCTTCCTCGGGTTATGAAAGGAATTGGAGCACTTTGAGGCGATAAGGCTACCTAATTAGTCCAATATATTTTATATGTTACACAACATTAATGAGGTGGTCAATGATATATTTGTGTCTATTTTGTATATTGAAGTAAAGGAACACGCTTGAATTCAAGCAGTTAAATGACTTGGTGTATGTTAGATTCTACTCCAAGTTAAGGGATCTCCACCTTAAAAATGAAATGATCCATTTGCTTCAAACGATAGAACCCATGTGAGAAAATGAATTGATGAAGATGAAGGATTTGATGTGGTATTTCAAGGATTGAGACTGACATCGAACTTAGTAGCTGATGTAACTGGTGCAGAAGATTTGGTGCCGCATAGAAGAAGCCCACACCATGCTAGTGGTTCAACCTCACTTCCGAGCTTAAATGAAGAACTTTCAGCTAAGGAAGAGAGGGAGGATGAAGATGCCAACACTACCACAATAGAATTTTAGGATGAATTGGATTAAGAATGCTTTGTAAGTAGAACATTGTTGCTTGAACATTTTAGTCTATCTTGTGCTATTTTTATTAGTACAATAGTAATTACTTGTGTTGATTTTTATTTTATTTCAAATACATATTTTGGTGATTGTTGTCAACTATTTTGTGTGTTAACTTATCAATAATTGTTGTCAACTATTTTGTGTGTTAACTTTTCTATTGATATTTAATTAATAGAGATTGTTTTGAGCTCTTCATTAAAGTTATTTTTCTTAGATATTATTATACTCCACATTTATTTCATAAATTGAGTTAAATTTTGTAGATATTTGTTTTAGGGTTTTTATCAGTCGTGCCTCTCCGAGATATTGCAAGATCAATTATACTCCTCCCTTTTTTGGAATATCAGTTTTCCCCTGACTTCTTCCACAATGATCACTTGTGCACTTCCGTTAGTCTGACCGTCAATGAGTTGAACTAAACCATGGTTTAATCAAACCATGGTGTAGTTAAGATGGGCATATCTGGAAAACCCCCCACCTCCTCCAACCCATCCCCCTCCACCACCTCATCCTCCTCCACCGTCTCCTCCTCATCCACCATCCCCTCCTCCTTGTCGGTGACAAAATCGTCTGGAACAACACGTTCTCGTGGAACAACTCGCTGAAGGAAATCGATGCGATCAGTGGAGGAGGACAAGCAGAGGGGGAGGAGGTTCTGGAAGGGGATGACAGTTGGGGGAGGAGGACTAGCAGAGGGGGAGGATGTGTTGGATGGGGAAGGAAGAGTTTGAGAAGAGGGGGAGGAGGTGCTGGAAGGGGTAGGAAAAGTTTGAGTAGAGGGGGAGGAGTTGCTTAAGGGGGAGGAAGAGGGCGGGCGGATGGGGAGGAGGTGCTGGTGGGGGAGGAAGAGGGGGGACAGACATGGAGGAGGTGCTAGATGGGGAGGAAGAGGGCTGACGGAGAGGGAGGAGGTGCTGTAGGGGGTGGAATAGGGGCTGGAGGGGAAGGATGAGGGCTGGCGGAGGGTGAGTAGATGCTGGAGGGGGAAGAAAAGGAGCTGGAGGGGGAGGGATGGAGGAGGCGGTGGTCGGAGCAAGATGAAGGGCTGGAAGGGGAGGAGGAGGGATGAAGAGTGGAAGGAAGAAGAAGAAAAGGAGTAAAGATATTTCTACCCTCATTTTTTTTATCTAATTCCCCTCGTATTATCAAAATTAATGTCTGTTTGGGATGTGTAGAGATGACAACTAACTCGAGGGGCACAAGTGATCATTGTAGAAGAAGTCAGGGGCTGAACTGATATTCCAAAAAGGGAGGGGTATAATTAATATTGCAAATTCTCGGAGGAGCACAAATGATAAAAATCCTTTATTTATACTAAATTTAAAATTAGGAAACCATATAGAACAACATATACCTCATATATACCCTGCATAACGCTTAATCACTATTTGATGACCTCTCCAAACACACGTGTGTACCCCTTTCTCGAGCGTTGTCCTTCTTCGTGTTTATAAAAGTGTAATAATATGTTATTTATTGTCATAAGAACTAAACTGATTTTAATTCATGAAAAAGTTACTTTTTAAGTTATTTTTGAATTTTTTGCCGATATCTATGATATATCCTCGATATATCCATATCCTGACGTATTGATACGATATCGTATTTCAAACCTTGTTTAAGCCTAGCCTTACTTTAGTCGGCATACATACTTTCCCTCGATGAAGTAATCTGATGCATGTATCATGTAAACCTTCTCCTCTAGGTCACTATAGAGGATGGTGCTCTTCGCATCAAGCTAATAGATGTGCCAATTCTAGTTGCCTGTGATTGATAAAATTATACTAATAGATCCCGTCATTGCTATATGAGAGGTCTCAAAGTAGTTGATATAGTAGGTCTGAGTTAAGCGTTTTGCTACAAGTCTTGCTGTCAATCTGGCAATGGAGCCATCTAGAGAGTATTTGTTCTAAAGAGCATTTGGTCGTAAAGACCCATCTACAGGAAATGGAGGTCATGCCTGATGGACATGGTACATGGTCCCACGTACCTCTGGAAATAAGTATGTCTATCTTCTCATGCATGGCGAAAAACACCTTGAAAGCACGATACCATGGTACATAGTTATATGCACCCTTGAATTTAATAAATGTCCCCTGAACTATCATGGAAGATGTGGATACGAGGGGCCTGGTCTCAGCTGGAGTCATGGCCATCATAGTCAGAAAGGGAGATCAACGAAGTGTAGAATCAGTTTACTTGTTCATCATGGAGAAAGGTAGCTAGGAGTGCAACATGTTGTCGAAGGGCCCTAAGGAAGGCGTGAATCGCTCATAGGAGGGCGCTCTATGGATGCAAGCCATACGTACTCAAGGTTGAAAGTCCATGTGACTGCACTATAGGCTGATGGCGGCGATTCTAGCAGCCATGGGGGCCCACATGGAGAAGCAGAGACCCCATAGTGCTTCTGGCAGGTGTGGACGACAACACTGGATCTCGAAGGAGGCTCGTACGGTAAGTGTAGGTGACCCGCAATGACGTTGGGTGCTACGACGATGCTACTAAGGTAGCCATGTGAATGGGGATACTGTCAGGAGTCACTGGTGTTGCTAAGGCAACTAACTGACATCGGTTGGCACGTGAAGTGTATCGCTTGGTGCCATTAGAGGTCGGTGCATGCGAGGCTTATAGTGGCACGGTCTAGGACAATCACTTTATACCATAGGGAGAAAAAACAGAGAAGCCAATGGAATGAATTTTATTCGTTGGGTAGGGTTTCTTATATAGCATGAGACCCTAGAAAGCAATAGGTGGTGATTACACAATAGTCCTCGAAGGGTTATAAGTAGAAATAGAAAACACGCAAATAAGTAACAATAGAAGTCATGTCATTTACTATAGTTGCTCGTTAACACTCTGAAAGATGTGGGGGAAGTTGTGGTGATCCTATCGAATACCAGGGCATTAGCTTCTGATGTGAAGTTAGTTCTTGTCGTTATGGTGAGGGCGGCTTCTTGCCTCCTCGGGTATCAAATGCTCTTTGAGTATGGGTCGATCGTTGTTCAAGCTTTGGGCGGACGTGGTGTTCTCGCATTGTAGTTTTCACAAGTTCCATAACAAAACAAAATCAAAATCAAAGGATATAGTAAAGATGATGATGTTGTTGGTGGTGGGGATGATGATGGAGATACATATTTGGGAGGGGATAGTGGTCGACCACATGATAAATGATTTTTTTCTTTGAGAATGGCATGATAAATGATTCAAAGAAGGGATGTAACATGTCCTGAGTTCTTAAACGACATAAAAATGTACATGGATAATTTGTTTGATGTCCACGTTCGGCACCTGTAGAGCCTATCGATTATGAGGGATACCACGACTATGGAAATGATATCTACATGATGATTTGATTAGTTAGTGTAGAAATAGCTTCGACTCTTTATAATTGTTTTCTTATTTCTCTCTTTTATGTAGACGTTTATGTAATTTACCCTCAAGGCCTCTCCCTATATAAGAGAGCCTAGGGTTATTCTATGAATCATAACAAAGACTCTTTTCTTCTAACATGGTATCAGAGCCGCCCTAGGGCTCTCCACCCGCCGCCCCTCCCTTCCCCACCCGCCGCCCCTCTCTCCTTCTCTCCTTCTCTCGTCGAGCCGGCTTAGGGCTCCCAGCCGCATCCTTCCAGCGGCCCCTGCCGCCCCC
Organism: Ottelia alismoides; assembly: GCA_037367405.1. Lineage (NCBI taxonomy): Eukaryota > Viridiplantae > Streptophyta > Magnoliopsida > Alismatales > Hydrocharitaceae > Ottelia > Ottelia alismoides. Next base: position 26,719 of record JAZKJV010009986.1, read on the forward strand.
CCATCGCTTCCAGCCGCACCTTAGCGGCCTCCGCCGCCCCTTAGCGGCCTCCACCGCAACCTCCGAGCGGCTCCTTGCCGCCGCCAACGGCTCCAGCCGCTCACCAGCGGGCCCTGACGCCCTCCCCAGCGGCCATCTGCCGCCGCCAGTGCCTTCCCGCCGCGCTCCAGCGGCCCAAAGCCATTCCTAGCGGCTCTCCAGTGGCCCAAAGCCGCCCCTAGCCGTTCCCAGCCGCACCAGCGACGTCAAAACTGCGGCTGTAGGCCCTCCTCAGGTCTCCAAGAGTCCATAGCCGGCCGTCTAAAGGCGATTCAAGGGCTGTAAGCTTCATTCGAGGCGTGCCCTAGACCCCTCTTTCTCTGATTTATGGATTTGAGTACGTAAAGGTCTACACACGTACTCAAATCTAATGCAGTTGGTGTAGACGTTCATCAACGTGTCTGGTTTCCCTTTGTCTTCTTCGAGCAGCACTATGTCAGAATCGAAAGTCGATTTGCCCTCCACAGGCGCATTCAAAGGTCCTGCGCCAATAGTGAAGATGGACGGGTCTAACTATGAGCTATGGGCTATGCAGTTCATGAGCCTCATGAAATCAAATGGTAAGAAACACATTCTTACCGAAGATGAGCCTGCGGAGAAGACAGGGATTTATGCCTCATGGGAGGCTGATGACGCTTACGCGAAAGTCTGGCTATCCGGTACGTTGACGATGGAGATAGCTAACGATGTTCTACATCAGCCTAGTGCCAAGGCGATGTGGGACATCCTTGCTGCTACACATTCGCAAGTGCGAAACGAGACAAAGATGTTGCAGCTTCAACATGATATCTTTACAATGAAGCAGGCCGGCAGACCTCTCCATTCTCTATACACATCCCTGAGAGGGATGTTTGAGAAGCTATACAGTACCATTCCTCTGACAGTTACACCGGAGCAGCAGAAGACGTTTCGGAACGCCACCATAGTGGGTGTTCTACTTGCAGCTCTCAATCCTAAGTATGATGTTGCCAGGTCACAGATTCTAGCAGATGCGGTTATTCCTCCGGTGGAGGATGTCTACAGAAGGCTCAGTCGCATTCCTGTTTCCTCCAGCTCTTCTACTCCACCACCATCTGCGATGGCAGCTTCGCGTGGGAGAGGTGGACCGCCTTCCGGACGTGGTCGTGGACGTGGACGTGGATCTCCAGGACGAGGTCGCTTTAGTCAGATGTGCTCGTATTGTCACAGAACTGGACACTCAGAGGAGACATGTTATTCTAAGCATGGGTTCCCAGCATCGGCACGAGTTGCAGAGCATTCACAGTCTCCATTACCGTCTACTGCAGATCATAGGTTTGACGAGCTTGTGGCCCGTCTACGTGATATAATGCCACATTCTTCTGTTGATCCTTCTGGTAGCTCTTCTGACATTGCAGCCACAGCCTCTGCCAGTTCTTCCGCTGCAGCAAGTAGCTCAGGTAGTTCATCATCACACATACATTCTCGTGATATATCTGACTGGGTTATAGACTCCGGAGCTACACATCATCTTTGTCGAGATAGGGGACGACTACAGGCCTACAGGGATATTCCACCTGGCCGCTCGGTACAGATTGCAGATGGTACCCACTCACCACTTGTTGGACAGGGGGAGGTTTTCTTATCCCCCACTATGCAGCTACAGAATGTGTTACATGCTCCTGCGTTCTCACTGAATTCGCTGTCTATCAGTCAAATTACAAAGGATTTGAATTGTTGTGCTATTTTTGACCCGTCTTCTCTCATTTTTCGGGACATACTGACGGGCAAGGTGATTGGCTGTGGCTCTGAGCAGAATGGTTTATATAGGCTGGTTCGGGATTCCTACGCTGGCGTCTCCTCTCACTCCGCTGGACCAGTCTCTCCTTACATCTGGCATCTTCGATTTGGTCACCTTCCGATCCAGAAAATGCGTCATCTTCTGCCCCAGATCTCTCCAAGTTCGTCGTTTCGCTGTGAAACATGTCAGTTGGGCAAGCATCATAGGTCGAGCTTCCCAGGTCGTCAGAGTCGGAGCAGTAGCTCCTCGTTTGAGTTATTACATATAGATATTTGGGGTCCGAGTCGTGTTCCCGATCACCAGGGGCACATGTTTTATCTAGTTGTCGTGGATGATTTTTCTCGTGTCTCTTGGGTATTTCTTTTGAAGAATAAATCTGAAGCAGGCGATGTTATCAAAAATTTGGTTAATGAAGTGCATAATGTGTTTTCTTCCTCAGTCAAATATGTTCGAACTGACAATGCCCTAGAATTCTGTACACGCTCTCTTTCTCTTTTTCTTTCATCGAAGGGTATCATTCACCAAACCACCTGCGCATATACATCCCAACAAAATGGTGTGGCGGAAAGAAAGCATCGTCACCTATTGGACATTACTCGTACACTGTTGATTCAAAGTTGTGCTCCTATTTCCTACTGGGGGGATGCTGTCCTTACTGCATGCTATCTAGTCAACAGGATGCCGTCCTCCGTCCTTGGAGAGAAGATACCTATCTCTCTTATTTTTCCAGACAAGGAGCTCTTCTCTCTGCCGCCACGTGTCTTTGGCGCTGTAGCCTTTGTCCATCGTCTTTCTCCTGGACTTGACAAACTCTCTCCCAGAGCTGTCAAGTGCGTCTTTGTTGGTTACTCCAGAACCCAGAAGGGATACCGGTGTTATGATCCTACAACCAACAGATACTTTGTCAGTGCGGATGTCACCTTCTTCGAGTCAGTCATGTATTTCTCGCCAGCTGGGGACAGAATGGTACCATCCACCACCACTGATGATATTTTTGTTCCACCACCACCTCCTGTGTCAGCTCCTTTGCCAGCACCACCACCACCGCCACCACCACCACCTCCACCTATTCCACAGCAAACCATATCACCGTTTCCTAACCATTATACGCGTCGGTCAGGTCCTGCTCAGACGACGGTACAGCCAATTACTACGCCTCAGGTATGTTCAGATGAGGTTACTACTGACGGGTCAGGTCCGGTACATATGCAGGATGACTCATTACAGGTGGACCCAGATGATGATCTTGATGTTCCGATTGCTATTCGGAAACAGAGAAGGCAGTGTGCTTCCTATCCATTTGCCTCACAGGTGTCCTTCCACCGACTCACAGGTGATTTTCAGAAGTTTGCCACAGCTTTGTCTTCCGTGGACATACCACGGACATACCAGGAAGCCTTGAAGAGTGAGTGCTGGAGATTAGCTATGGAAGAAGAAATGGGGGCATTGCAGTCCCGTGGCACATGGTCTTTGGTCCCTGCACCTCCTGATGCATCCATTGTGAGCTGTAAATGGGTCTTTACTGTCAAATATCATGCAGATGGCACGTTGGATAGGTACAAAGCACGCTTGGTCGCCCGTGGATTTACACAGACATATGGCGTTGACTACATGGATACTTTCTCTCCAGTGGCGCGACACACGACTCTCCGTATTCTCCTGTCTGTTGCAGTGGCTCGTGATTGGAGCATTTCACAGCTTGATGTCAAGAATGCTTTTCTGTACGGGGATTTACAAGAGGAAGTCTACATGCAGCAGCCACCCGGGTTTACTGCTGAGGGGGAGAAGCATATGGTCTGTAGACTTCACAAGGCCATATATGGCCTCAAACAGAGTCCACGAGCATGGTTCCAGAAGTTGTCCAATCTAATTGAGCACCAGGGATTCAAGAGGTCCAATGCTGATCACTCATTGTTTATCCAGAAGTCCTCGGCAGGTACGGTTGTCATAATGGTCTATGTGGATGATATTCTTGTTACATGAGATGATGTTTAGGGCATAGCAAGGGCGAAGGCATTCCTAGGTCGTCAGTTTGTTACAAAGGACCTTGGAACCCTAAGATATTTTCTGGGGTTGGAATTTGCAAGGAATACACATGGTTTGGTGATGACACAACGAAAGTACATTACGGATTTTCTGGTTGAGACTGGTATGGATGGGTGCAAACCATCAAGCATCCCCATGGACCCTAGCATGAAGTTATATGATAATGATACTAATGAAGTGGATAAGAGGAGATACAGAGAGATGGTGGGAAAACTCCTCTACATCACTATAACTCGTCCAGACATTGCATTTGTAGTTAGCCGGGTGAGTCAGTTTATGGAGCAGCCAAGACAGGTTCACATGGATGCTATACATATGATATTGAGGTATCTGAAGTCTTCTCCAGGCTTAGGGCTACTATTCAGAAAGGGCGCAGACTTATCCATCTCAGCGTGTGCAGACGCAGATTATGCGGGATGTCCCAAGGATAGAAAATCAACCTCAGGATTTGCAGTTTTTGTTGGAGGCTATCTAGTGTCTTGGAAAAGCAAGAAACAAACGGTGGTGGCAAGATCCAGTGCGGAATCCGAGTACAGGGCAATGGCCCAAGCCAACACGGAAATGATGTGGGTCCGCTCCGTATTAGAAGATTTACATATAGCCGTACCTCTACCTATGAAGCTTCAGTGTGACAATCAGGCAGCATGGTTCATAGCCAACAATCCAGCTTTTCATGAGAGGACCAAGCATATTGAAGTTGACTGCCATTACACCAGGGACCTGATCCAGAGAGGATTGATATCCACGGCCCATGTTAGCTCAGGAGATCAAACTGCTGATGTGTTCACCAAGCCATTGCTCAGAGGACCTTTTCAGAGATGTTCATCCAAGCTGAGCATGATCAACATCTATGCTCCACCTTGAGGGGGAGTGTAGAAATAGCTTCGACTCTTTATAATTGTTTTCTTATTTCTCTCTTTTATGTAGACGTTTATGTAATTTACCCTCAAGGCCTCTCCCTATATAAGAGAGCCTAGGGTTATTCTATGAATCATAACAAAGACTCTTTTCTTCTAACAGTTAGTAGTTCATTGAGTATGGATATGGGCAATTCACATTATGGTGGTGGAGCAATATGAGCCCTCTAGTTGGATATGTATCACATGATGAAAGATTATTTGACATGTTCCCTCAATACTTTTATATACATTTGTACAGCCTCCTCAGATACCCCATCTTATGGGTATTGTTAGAGTATTTGGAGCATGCGTCACTTATGTAACAGGTGGGTAAATGGATCCCTCCAGGGTCCATTTACCACACCACTGAGTTTAGTCCCATACCGCCTAGTGGTGGGACTTGGAGGCCCTGTAGAAGCTATATAAAGGACCCCAGGCCTCCTGTACTCATTGAGAAAGTCAATAGACAAACACGCCCAGTTAAGGGGCTTCTCCCGTGGTTTCATCCCGCTCCTCACGGAGTAGGGTTCCACGTAAATCCCGCGTTCTTATTTTGTTCTTATCATTTTCCATGTTCGCTTCCGCATGTTTATTTTTCTAACATGGTATCAGAGCGGGTTCGATTCTCGAGGATTTATCTTTTATTTGTTGTAATCGAGATTCATTTTTGTGTTTTAAATCCGGAAGATTATTCATATTCTTCCATTGTCTAAAGATCTGTATGATCTGTTCTAAATTTGAGGGTTTGAGATATAGAGTTTTTTTTTAACCCTAATAGCTGTAGCATTTTCTCTCGGTTCTGGCGAGAGGCTGTGATCTCTTCCAGCCACAAAGTCGCTGCAGCCAACAACTTCCGGCTGGGCCCATGCGCCGAAGCCCCCGCATCACGCAGCAGACCCCAGATCCTCCTGGCGACCCTCCTATCTTCTCATGGCGAGACTGTGCACACTTCTTCTAGCGGCAAGAGCCGCTTCTCTGGGCGACGTAACCCCATCGATCTCACCATGGCAGCCCCAGCGGTCTCACAGGATGAGATCTCCAGCATGGCGCAGGCGGCTGCGCATCCACCTTCCCAGGCCCAAGGCCGAGACTCCATCGAGTAGCGGCGCCCCCAGCCGCTTCAAGAACTCCAAGGACCATCTCATCCTGGCAGCAGCCCTTGTCGCATATTCAGGCCGCAGCAGCAGAAAGTCGTAGGCGGTGCATCGAGTCTCCCGCACGCCCTTCTCCAACAAAATCTCCAGGTGGCTCACGAGCTCCTCCAGGAATCGTGCGGCGAGTTCAGAAGATCCAAGTTCAGAAGATCATCGTGGCGCACCCTTGGCAGCATCATCTCCTTGCGCCGCGAGTTCAGAAGATCCCCAGTGCGCGCAAGTCCAGGCGCCTCCCCGAGTCTCCTACCGTGTATCTCCTTCCAGTTGCGACGATGGCCCCTGCCGCAGTGACACTCGAGGCCCAGGAAGGCGGCGCGCAATACCAGAAACCCCGATCGGGGATGCTTGGCGATGGAAAAGGGTTCCAATAATCGGGAACCCTTATGCGTTGGGAGAAATAAGGGCCCGATGGGCCGTTCTTTATTTAAAAAAAAAATGATGAGGGATACTTAGGTCCAGTTGGGCCGAATAGAATTTTTTTTTTTTGAAAAAAAAGGAGGGGCAGAAAGGAGCCGAAAAAAAAAAGAGGAGAGGAAATTTTAAAAAAAAAAAAGAAAAAAAAAGAGAAAAAAAAGGCGCGTACAATTGAAAAGCCGTACGCATTAAAAAAAAAAAGGAAGAAGAAGAAGAAGAAAGAAAGAAAGGAAAAATGTTACAAAAAAAAAATGGCGGTTTAAAAAAAAATGATGATGATAAAAAAAAAACCGCAAGTTCATGGTTTATTTTCCCCATATGTATGTATTATCTTATCTTCTCCCAACGTGGTCAACAATGTCATTCCGACCAGTATGGGAGAAAGGGGGAGTATATGTAGAGTCACAGGTCTTGTTCCAAGATTCAAATATCAGATTTTCCAGACCGGTCAGATGTTCAGACTCTACAAAATTCAGATTCAGACTCGACGATGACGCATGCCAATCATTTATCATTCCTGTTGGTCGGCCAGAGCTTTCATGTGAGCCATAGGGACTCCAGAGCAGAGGACTATTCCCTATGCCATTAAGGGCAAGGGTTTTCATGTGGTATCGTAGGGACTCCACAGTAGAGTACCATTCTCTGAGCCAGATAGACACTCCAGCCCCGTTCGTCCTCCTCACATGCACGCCATGAGAAGCAACGTCCTCGACTGCAGCAGCTGTGCGCGTTGGGTTGATATTGTCTGTAGTGTCATGTATTGTGAGTTGAGTTTCTTCCTGTTTGTCCAAGCTGAGCATTGCATGCTCCAGCTTGAGGGGGAGTGTTAGAGTATTTGGAGCATGCGTCACTTATGTAACAGGTGGGTAAATGGATCCCTCCAGGGTCCATTTACCACACCACTGAGTTTAGTCCCATACCGCCTAGTGGTGGGACTTGGAGGCCCTGTAGAAGCTATATAAAGGACCCCAGGCCTCCTGTACTCATTGAGAAAGTCAATAGACAAACACGCCCAGTTAAGGGGCTTCTCCCGTGGTTTCATCCCGCTCCTCACGGAGTAGGGTTCCACGTAAATCCCGCGTTCTTATTTTGTTCTTATCATTTTCCATGTTCGCTTCCGCATGTTTATTTTTCTAACAGGTATGGTTTCGACTATGGTTACAATGGTCAAAACTATCAAGTACTAGCAAAATTTCCCCGATCCTCAGTCCCAAAATCAGAGTGAGACAAGTTTTTTTTGGTAGCAATAGTTATGGGATCTTTCCTAATTATTACACAGCCATACCTCCTCCGAAACACCATATAGAACTTCGACACCATTTCCATGAAACCCGCCTCCATCAAAAGACCTCTAAACATGAATAAGAGGATGGATGCTATTCTTACATGAAATCCCACACCGATGGAATATGATATGATCTAGTCCTGGGCAAGCTCCTCACCAAAGTTATCTAGAGAAATTACATCTCAATGGGTAAAAAACCAGTCTAAATGTGACCGAGAGGGGAAGCCTCTCCACGTAAATTTGTTATTGCACCAAGAAATGTTAAAAGCTCAACCGAAAATGGATCCTTAAACTCAACTGAAAATGAATCCTTACAGAAGGTACCTCCTGGACGATCATAAAGTGATAGAGTGACATTGAGTACCCACCTACAACCTAAGAATTATGCATAATTCTCAGTTTAACCTCTTAACTCCACCCATAACTACCTTTCAACGAAACTACAGTATACCTATATATTGTGGTAACCTCAAAATGTAAATCAAGCGTACACCTCCTAAGAGACACCAATAATGTCATGTTTCTATGTGCTCCTCTAACTGAAAGATCCTCGCTCTAATTGATCAAAATATCCTTAAATCTTTAAACGGAATCCATTACGCAGTGTACAATAAGCACGACCCTCTGTAAACTCCTTTATTAACTTTTATTACACCATTTCCATTTTGTCTCTTTTAATGAAACAACATATGTTGGCCATTGCAATAGATAGCGACACTACAACCTTTTTCTCAGTGTTAAGAAAACCTTGGCTATTCTACTTTGCATTCCTCATTTGGGTGATTTAGCCACCTTCCTCGGTGTTAAGCAACCCCTCAGGGAGACTGTCCAAGCTAGTAGCCACCTTCCTTTGGAACATACCCGTAGCAACATCCCCTATACTAGACTTCTGCAATCACTGTCAGAGGTGTATAATTCACTTCCCCTATTGTACCTTCAAATGCCATGGTACTCGTCATTGGTACATGTATGTCTTGAACCTACAACAAACACCAAACTTACCCTAGTCTCCAGATGTGCAACACTCTCCATGTCTATACCTTCCACCCATTGCCCCTTTAACAATGAGTGAGGGCCACCATCAACTTTTTCAGAACCATTAACATGATTTACCTCCTACACTCTCCATTAGGGTGGAGCATTGGGCTCGACCCGACCCAACCCGAGAAAGCCTGGCCCGAGCCCATCAATTTTCCGTGGGCCTTGGGCCGGGTCGAGGCCCGCTTTTTTAACAAATCGAGGACCCGGACCCGACCCAAGGCCCGCTGGATTGGGCTCGGGTTCGGGCCGGGCTCAACCCGCACCTAATTTGATTCATGAAGTTGCACTTCGATTCCAATTTATTGTTATGGATATAATTGATTCATAGCACATGAATATTAGAGGTATTGTTATGGTATAATGTTACTATTCATGGAAGAAGGAAATATTGGACGTATTGTGACTATAAATCCATGTTCCCTAATATGGTTCGAATATGATATTTTGAAATATGAGGGCCCGGGCCCGACCCATTTGTACTTTGGGTTCGGGCCCGGCCCGGCCCGAACATGAAATTTTTGAAATATGCGGGCCCGAGCCCGGCCCATTTGTACATCGGGTTCGGGCCGGGCCTGGGCTTTTGCGGGTCGGGTCAGGGTCGGGTCCGGGCCGGCCCGACCCAATGCTCCACCCTACTCTCCATGTCTATACCTTCCACGCCCCTTTAACAATGAGTGAGGGCCACCATCAACTTTTTCATAACCATTAACATGATTTTCCTTCTACTAAGCCCCGACTGAAGATGTGGCTTTCTCCCAACCACAAGTTGAAGGTATTCCTTAGTTCTCTGTCAACACTAAAGCTTGCAGATCTCTAAACAAGCCTCCAATGAGCAAGGTTCCTTGACTTCTTTGTGATGGATGAACTGAAACAGAGATTTTGCCTCAATATGCAAGGACCCCCACTAGTTAGGGAAGGTGGGTCCGATTAAACCCAATACTTGAATTAATAATATCTTAGTCAATGGGTATTACATGTGAACAATCGAAAATCTTCATCATGTAATAAAACCAGCCTTTCAACACGTAGGCATATTTGTTGATCCACGTGGCATGAAGAGACCACAACAATATTTAAAATTTCACCTTTCGAAAAGCAGGCATTAACAATTATAATAAGGTAAAAATGTCATCTAAGTGAACACTTGATCCAAATTAACATGCATGACACCTTTCAATCTATGTTTCTTAAAAAGACCACACCACCTACCACAACAACAACAACAAAGCTTTTTCCCACATTAAGTAGGGTTAACTACTTGGATTCTTTACCTCCATTCAGATCTACCTTGGGTCATTACAAGGTTTAGGTCCAAAAAATAAGATCCCTTCAGTTAGTCTCATTCGAACACTTTTTGGGCCTTTCTTGCCCTCTCTTAGCCGGCTCAACATCCTGAAACTGGCATCTTCTAATTGTTGCATTAACCGACCTCCTTTGCAAATGGCCAAACCATCTTAAGTTGTTTTCTCTCATCATATCCTCTATCGGAGCTGCATCAACTTTCCTTCTGATCGCATCATTCCTAATCCGATCTTTACGTGTATGACCACACATCCACCTTAGCGTTTTGATTTCAGCTACTGTCATTCTCTGCAAATATCTATGGTTTACAGACCAACATTTTGATCTATAGAGCATAGTAGGCCTCACGATTGCTTTGTAGAATCTTTCCTTTGATTTTCAAAGGAATTTTCTTATCACATGAAACAGTAGAGGCTCTTCTCTACTTTAGACGACATGCATTTATTTTATGGGTAACATCTCCATCGATTTCTCCATCATGTTGCGAAATAGATCCCAAGTATCCAAAAGAATCTTTCTTCTGAATGTTATCGTCACCAATCTTCATCTCTATTCCTTTATTACTGCTTCCATCTATATATTCAATCTTAGGCATACTTATACAAAATCCTTTAGTCTCTAAGGCATATCTCCAAACTCAAGCTTCACATTTACTCCATCTTAGTCTCATCAATCAAAACGATATCATCAATGTATAACATACACCAAGGTATCTTAATCTGAATGTGACTAGTCAACTCGTCCATAATCAAAGTAAAAAGGAATGGACTCAAAGCTAAACTTTGATGGAGACCATTGCTGATGTTAAAATAGTTAGTCTTCCCAGACTGGATCCTTACACAAGATGAAGCCCCGTCATACTGTTAACGCATATATTAGTTGTTTGTGTGTCTCTCTGTTATTTTTATTTTTAGCTGTATGCTTTATGTAATTTACCCATAGGCTACTCTCCTTTATAAGAGAGCCTAGGGCTTATGGAATAAACCTCTCGTTCATTTTTCCCAACATGGTATCAGAGCGACGGTCCTAGACCGGAGTTCTCGAAACCCTAACCCTAACCCTACCCCACCCGCAAGCCTCTCTCTATCGCCGGCGCCCTCGCCAGTGCCTCCGCCTCGCCGCGCCTCCGCCAGCGTCTTCGCGTGCTCCTCCACGCACAACTGCACATGTGCGCGTACTCTTCCGCGCGCGACTGTGCGTGCGTGTGCTCCTCCACGCGCGATTGCACCTGTGCGCCTGTGCGCGTGACTGCATGTGCTTCTCCACGCGAGCAACTGTGCGTGCTTCTCCAGTTGCACGCGACTGCGTGTGCGCGTGCTTCCTATACGCGTGCGCGTGTGCTAAGCCCTAAAGCGCACACCATCATCTACATGGGTTTAGTTGCTTGAGGTCTACACATGCAACTAAACCCGTCTATGTCATTGTAGATGAATCTCATCTTCAGTCAATCGCTCCACTCTTCAGTCTCCAGTATGTCAAAAAGCAAGGCGGATAACCCATCCATTAACGCCTTTCGTGGTCCAGCGCCTATTGTAAAGATGGACGGTACAAACTATGAACTGTGGGCGATGCAGTTCATGAGCATGATGAAGTCTACGGGTAAGAAGCATATTCTTACCGAACCAGAGCCTGCTGAGAAGACTGGAGCCAATGCCTCGTGGGAGGCCGACGACGCATATGCCAAAGTTTGGCTATCTGGTACGTTGGCGATTGAGATTGCCAATGACATTCTACATCAGCCCATGACCAAAGACATGTGGGACATCCTGGGGGCCACATATTCTCAGGCAAAGAACGAGACAAAGATCCTGCAACTCCAGTATGATATATTCACCATAAAGCAGAATGGTCGCCCTCTACATTCACTCTACACATCCCTGAGAGGGATGTTCGAGAAGCTCTACAGCTTCATGCCTCTGACAGCCACACCAGAACAGAAGACGTATCAGAATGCGACTATGGTGGGCGTGTATCTTGATGCACTTGATCCAGAGTATGAGGCGACACGATCCCAGATCTTGGCTGATTCTACTATTCCTCCAATGGAGGAAGCCTTCCATAGACTGAGCCGCATCACCGTTCCCTCCACGGCCACAAATCAGAATACTTCAGCCATGGACGCCAACAGGGTTCGCGGGTTTCATCATCAGACCCATGAACGTGGACTTCGTGGCAGAAGAGGCCGCACTCGGCCAACATGTACCTACTGTCATCGCGTTGGACACAATGAAGACACATGCTACTCGAAGCATGGATTTCCTGCATCTGCACGGGTCGCTGAGCAGATAGAGCCTCCATCTACTGCCACTTTGGATCAGCGGTTCGATGATCTAGTTGCCCGTCTAAGGGGCATTATTCCTCCATCTGGCCCAACACCCACTACTGAGAGTCAATCTGATGATGCTGCTTCTGCCTCCGCGTCTACCAGTGCTTCAGGTAGCATACTTGCATTTACCAGTAGTAGATTAGATACATTACCGTGGATTATGGACTCTGGCGCTACACATCATCTATGTGGTAATCAGAGTTTACTTACAGGAAATTCTCAGATTCCTCCAGGCCGAACAGTGGTCATTGCCAATGGTACACATTCTCCCATCACTGGTCAGGGGGAGATTAGATTGACATCCTCTATGCAGCTCAAGAATGTGCTACATGCTCCTGATTTTTCAATGAATTTGTTATCAATCAGTCAGATTACGAAGGATTTACAATGTCGGGAAATTTTTGATCCATCTTCTCTTATTTTTCAGGACATCCGTACGGGCAACGTGATTGGTCGTGGCTATGAGCAAGGAGGCCTCTATCGCCTAAATCAGACTCCATTCGCTGGAACCTCTTCCCTTCCCACTGGACCAGTATCTCCTTTGCTGTGGCATCTGCGCTTTGGGCATCTACCGCTTCAGAAGTTGCGTCGTGTGTTACCCCAGGGTCTTCCTCTCACATCTATCCAATGTGAGGCTTGTCAGTTGGGAAAGCATCACAGGTCTACTTTTCCCAGTCGTCCAGGTCAGAGTAGTACCTCCAAGTTTGAGTTATTTCATATTGATATCTGGGGTCCGAGTCGTGTACCTGATCATCAGGGACACAGATTTTATAGTTATTGTGGATGACTTCTCTCGTGTGTCATGGGTATTTTTGATGAAAAATAAATCTAAAGAAGGCGATATTATTATCCATTTTCTGAATGAAATTCAAAATGTTTTCTCTACATCTGTGAAGTTTGTAAGAAGTGATAATGCCCTAGAACTGTGCACTCATGTCCTAGCCAACTACTACTCCTCAAAAGGGATTATACATCAAACATCCTGTGCTTATACCTCTCAACAAAATGGGATTGCTAAAAGGAAACATCGCCACCTACTAGATGTCACAAGATCACTTCTTATACAGAGTCATGTTCCTTATTCTTACTGGGGTGACGCGGTTCTCACTGCATGTTACCTAATTAACCGTATGCCGTCCTCTGTCTTGGATGAACAGATTCCTTTTTCCATTATCTATCCTGGGAAGGATCTATTTTCCCTTACTCACTGTGTGTTTGGTTCAGTTGCCTTTGTCCACCAGTTGTCTACCGGTATTGACAAGCTCTCTCCCAGGGCTGTCAAGTGTGTGTTTGTTGGGTACTCCAGAACTCAAAAGGGGTACAAGTGTTTTGATCCTTTGCGTAGGCGGTATATGGTCAGTGCAGATGTTACATTTTTTGCTTCCGTAATGTATTTTTCATCTTCAGGTGATCAGCAGCTACCTCCACTGACTACCGATGCCATATACATGACACCACCACCTCCAGCACTGTCACCACCATCACAACCACCACCACCACCATCGATCCCCGTTTCACCACTACCGTTCCATTATACCCGCAGGCCTCCTCCTGCTCATGGTCATGGCTCATCTCCTAGCTCGCCTATGGTATGTACTGAAGATACTTCTCTTGATGGATCTAATGATATTTCTGAGCAGGATATGTTGCAGGGGCCAGATGAGGATATAACCGATTTAGATGTTCCTATTGCTATACGCAAGTTGAAGAGGAGCTGCATTACATATCCATTGGCAGCTTCTGTGTCATTTGAGCGGCTATCTGGGGATTTCAGGAACTTTGTGGTGGTCTTGTCAGTTGTTGATATTCCACGGAATTATCAAGATGCTCTGCAGGATAGTAGATGGCGTCTAGCAATGGAGGAGGAAATGGCGGCACTTCAATCTAGGGGAACTTGGAGTCTAGTTCCTATACCTCCAGATGTGACCCCGGTGAGCTGCAAGTGGGTATTTACGGTGAAGCAAAATTCAGATGGCAGCATTGACAGATACAAGGCCCGCCTTGTTGCACGTGGTTTTATACAGACATACGGGGTGGATTACCTTGATACATTCTCGCCAGTAGCCCGTCATTTCACTCTCCGGATCTTGCTGTCAGTCGCAGTCAATAGAGAGTGGCCGCTATATCAGTTGGATGTGAAGAACGCGTTCTTATATGGAGACCTGAGGAGGAAGTCTATATGCAACAACCACCCGGTTTTGCTGTTGAGGGGGAGTGCTCCAAGGTGTGCAGACTTCATAAGGCTATCTATGGCCTTAAGCAGAGCCCCAGAGCATGGTTTCAGAAGCTCTCAGACCTCTTTGAAAAACAGGGATACAAACGCTCCAATGCTGATCATTCCTTGTTTGTACAGAAGACTTCAAGAGGTATTATTGCAATTATGGTTTACGTAGATGACATCTTGATTACAGGAGATGATGAGCAAGGCATAAAGCATGCGAAAGAGAAGCTGGGGAGCAAATTTGTCACTAAGGATCTTGGAGTCCTTAGATATTTTCTGGGGCTGGAATTTGCTAGAAATCCGTATGGATTAGTAATGTCGCAGAGGAAATATGTTACGGACCTGTTGAGTGAAACAAGTATGCTTGGGTGTCGGCCTGCTACGAGCATGAAGCTCTATGATAATGACACAGAGGAGGTGGACAAGAGAAGATACAGAGAACTGGTAGGCAAACTGTTGTATGTTACGATCACTAGGCCCGATATATCCTTTGCAGTGAGTCGTGTGGGCCAGTTCATGGAGCAACCACGTCAGGTTCATATGGATGCCATACATATGATACTTAGATACCTCAAATCATCTCCAGGTGCAGGTTTGCTATTCAAGAAGGGAAAGGGGATTTCTATCTCAGCATGTGCGGATGCAGACTATGCAGGTTGTCCCAAGGACAGGAAGTCCACCTCGGGGTTTGCAGTCTATGTTGGAGATTCTCTAATCTCATGGAGGATCAAGAAACAGACGGTGGTAGCCAGATCTAGTGCTGAGTCCGAATATAGAGCTATGGCCTAGGCTAGCACAGAGATGATGTGGGTGAAGGCTGTACTTACAGATCTATGTCTAGATGTACCACTTCCTATGAACTTAGAATGTGATAATCAGGCAGCCTTGTTTATAGCAAACAATCCAGCTTTCCATGAGCGGACCAAGCATATTGAGGTTAACTGTCACTTCATACGTGGCATGATTCAGAAGGGGTTCATTGCTACATCGCATGTCACCTTAGAGAATCAAACTGCCGATATATTCACCAAGGCATTACTACGAGGCCCATTCCAGAAGTGTGCGTCCAAGCTGAGCATGATTGATATCTATGCTCCATCTTGAGGGGGAGTGTTAACGCATATATTAGTTGTTTGTGTGTCTCTCTGTTATTTTTATTTTCAGCTGTATGCTTTATGTAATTTACCCATAGGCTACTCTCCTATATAAGAGAGCCTAGGGCTTATGGAATAAACCTCTCGTTCATTTTTCCCAACACATACATATCCTTTATAAGGTTAATGCATAGGACATGTACTTGTTTCTTCTCCAAAACTCTCCACAATATTTCTGGTGGGACACAATCATAAGCCTTCTCCAAATCAATCAGAACCATATGGATGTTCTTCCTTCTAGCTCTATAAATCTCCATTATTCTCAATAAGTGGATAGCTTCAATAGTTGAGCGACGTAGCATGCAACCGAATTGGTTTTCTTTTGCTTTGGAAACTTGCATAAATCTTTTTTCGATCACTCATTTCCAAATTTCAGTTTGATACTTCTGTAATTCGAACAATTTTAAATGTCTCCTTTAATTTTATAAAGAGGAACCACGATGCTTCTCCTCTATTCTTTAGACATTTTCTTGCTTCGCTAAATAACATTGAATATATTTGTGAGCCAAGTCAAACCCAATTCACCTAGAACTTTCCATATTTCTATAAGAATGTCATCAGGTTCTACACCTTTTCCAGGTTTTATAACCTTCCAAGTCTTCTCTACTTCCTTTGTATTCGTCTATAGCTTGCACGATTGAAGTAACTTTCCCTACTAGCTAGATCTCCCAAAGCGATCTCTCTATTTCCTTCCCTAATGAAAAGCTTATGGAAATACTGCTGTCATCTAGTCTCTATATCCTTCTGAGTAACAAACGTGTGTCTTTTCCCATCCTTAATTGTTGGAGTATTTGTGTTATGCGTCACTTATGTTGTAGATAGGTAAATGGACCACTCCAGGATCTATTTACTCCAGGAGTTTAGTCCCACATCTACCAGTGGTGGGACTTGTAGGCTCTGTGAAGGCTATATAAGAAGTCCCATACCTCCTGTATCAGATGAGAAAGTACAATGCATAAATCAGCCCTTTGAGGTGTTCTCCCATGATTTCATCCCACTCCTCAAGGAGTAGGGTTTCACGTTAAAATCCCGACGTTCCTCAATGTTTAATCTTTTTCTATGATTCCGCTTCCGAAAACGGCCCACGGCCAACTCCGCCACCGAAGAAAGGCAGGTGGAGTCGGGGCAGTCCAACAACACAAGAGTAACCTCCGGGTCCGAGCCCATGAGCGTGCCATCTGCAAGAATCTATAGAACCGAGCCAAGGCCCCCTAGAGGTGGACCCAAACATTGCACGGAGTGCGACAGGAAAGGCACCCCCCGCACCTCCGCCACCCTTCGCGAAACACGATCCACAACCCCATCCACAAATCTGGGAGGCCTCCAGGTAAGGCCACCCGGGCCTTTCCACGCATGCAGTCGCAGCCGCTGAGGCTCCGTCAACCCCCGCGCACAGCACCACGGCTTTGAAACATCTACTATTCACATGAGGTTACTCCAACCCAACCCAACCCAACCCAATTACCAAACATACCCTACGGCTTTCAATCTTTTCAAACTAGGGTTGAGTTTCTTTGTAATTTTTTCAAATAGTATTTTTTAACACTTTTCCATTAACTTAAAGGTTGGTATTAAGTATATAACGGAGTTAGTTTCATGTCATTTGAAGTTAACATGAATTTATTGAAAATAAGGGAAGTTTGGGTTTATGTACATGTGATTCTATAGTGGTTTTTATTGGATCTTATTTCCCGGACTTATTTACAATAAAATAGTGTACATATAGTCCAATTTTATGGCAAGTATTATTTTCTTTATTTTATCATTTTATGTGTTTTGTTGGATGTTTTTGCTAAGGATAAATTTTTAGTGTTAAGTAGATGAATCATTGATTCATCAATGACTCCCTTAAATGAATCATGCTGACCCAAAATGAGGAGCTGAGACATTCTTGACCAAAGAAGTGCTTACTAATGAAACTTTTCATTCCTTACATTTTATTGGGAAAAAAAGTTCCAATTGCATGTAAATAGTGCTCATCAATGAGAAAAGTTCTATTAGTAACTTATGCGAAAATGAAAAATATTTATGAGCAAGTTTTGAGCTAAGAATTTGCATGTATATATTTCTTATGCTGTTCTTTATTTGCCATCTGCTGCACATCCTTGAGGTCATTGCATCCTTTTCCTTCCATGTACATCAACTATGCGTGTGAGTGTAGGTAATATCGGTATTGGTATAGTGTCGATACAATATATCGTCGATATATCGATATTGACACCATATGGCCGATATCAAACCGATTTTGTGAAGAAAATAGCCTTCCAATGGCAAATATCGGCCATACCAGCGATATATCGGCCACCTGTCGATACCGATATATCGTGATATGACACTGATTTTAACTCCTCTGTGTGGTTCATATTTTTCCTTGTAGGAACATATGGAACTAGAGAAAAGATATCGCGAGCTAACAGATCTGTTGGTATGAAAGAATTGCATCTATGCTACTTAAATATAATAAATTTTGTCTTTTCAAAATTTCGTATATGATCAAATTTTCTTTCAGTATCATAAGCAAACACAACTAGAAACAATGGCTAGTGAAAAGGCGGCAGCAGAATTCCAGTTAGAGAAAGAGGTCAGGCGTCTCCATGAAGCTCAGGTTTGTTGCTATCTCAGGCTTATTGATGGGCGGAACTTCATTCTTGTTCTAATATGTTACAACACATCCAATCCATCAGTTGGAAGCAGAAAGAAGTAGGTCTTCTCGCCGTGCATCGTCGCCTTGGGAAGAAGATTCAGATCTGAAAGTTCTCGAGTAAGGAAACTCATTTTAACATGACATTGGCTGCTATTGTATTTGTACTATACTAATGAAGATTATGTTCTATATGTTAATGAATTTCCGTTAATCACATTTCAAACAATGTTTTGCTAATTGAGTCAAATGAGAATGCCTTGCTAGATTAAGGGCAGAGCTCAATGCATAAGCCAAAGATATGCAGTGTCTGAGAAAGTGTCGACCTACATAGACTTATATTATGCAGCCTTATCTTGCATACTTATTTTAAGAGGCTGCTTCCATGGCTCATGAACTCTAGGTTACCGAACAGCGGCTTTTACCGTTGCTCCAAGGCCCCTTTAAAATAGCTTTATCTCCATAATCGATAAACCTCCGGGAACTTTTCTCTTCCTCCATGACCAAGTGGAAGGTTGGTCCACTTTGGATCTATTGTACACATCTCTATCTTGTATTTTGTGCAATAGTTCGATTCCTCGACTCAAACTCGTGACTTCTTGGTCACAGTGTCAACTATTACAGTTGCACCAGGGTTCTTTTCCAAAATTTAATAATTCTAGAATCTTTCTGAAATTTACATTTCTTCTGCTACACGCAAATCAAATCATCCGTCTTCTACAAAATTCACTTGCACACACTACACTAAGTTGGTTTGTTTTACATTTCATTTGCATGATTTATATGTTTGCTCATTAAAAATATAGACAAGGGTAGGAATCCTCTTATTATTTTAAATTGATAAAACCCCTTCCCAGATTGTACATGCTTCTTCCAAAGCATTTTACTTTCAAGAGTTAACCAAAACGGACACTAAATATTTTCATATAATTTTCTTTTAATCATTAGTTTGGTTATCGAAAAAAATGTAAGATTCATGTGTAAGTAGCAGTATCGAGATCGTTAGCTATTGTTCTCATGAATACGAAACAAAATATAGTGTAGAACGAGGATAATTATGGTGCGACTACTCAATGCAAGATGTATAGACACGTAATAGGTTTCAGGGATGTTTTACAATAGTGATCACTAGATGTGGTTCTTTATAACATATGCAAACACTTGCGGAGGGTGTCATGTCAAAATACTCACTGATTTTGTCCCCATGCTACTATCTCTACACTAGAATTTCAATGATGGCAATAAATTGACTTCTAACTGGAGACATAAGCAAGGTTCTAAAAAAATACAAGGTGGATCAAGGTCTCTTCGAAGCGAGATGAGACATAAGCCTTGAGGCGGTTGCGGCTTAAGCATTTATAGGGAAAATGCTTCTCAAAACTTAAATTAAACATAACTTTATATTTATAAAATCCAAAAAACAGAAATCTTAGTAAAAAACATACTTTAATCCCCATTCTTGCAACACATTGGTCATTGATCCCCTTTTTCCCATGGCATAGTTTCGTCTACTCATGCGAATCTCGCATGCCCCTTCCCACCTCTCTATCTCTAAAAAGGCGGTGGTTCTCACCACTTCGAATTCAGGGAAGTCTGGGGAGTCCTGAAACTACTTCGGAATCCCTGTCAGAAGTCAAGGATTTCAAACAAGAACTGCAGACAAGAACCACAAACAAGAGCCTTTCTCTCGGGAAGAAAAAGAGAGATATCACCTAATCCAGGGGGGACAGAGCTCTAAGTTGTTTCCAACAATTATTTCAAGATCCATAACTCATACGGCCCCACAACAAGACCAACTAGTATGGTAGAACACACCAACATTTATTCACTGAGCTGGAATTTCCTATTGAATTAAAAAAATATTTCATTTGATGATGATATATGAAAACTGTTCGGAATTAACAAATATAGCAAAACCTAACACACAAATTTAAAACCTTGAGAAAACCCAAGAGTGCTTGTTGGATCTATGGCAGTGTTGGTGGATGATGCTGTGTAGAGGCTGCATGGTGTACATGATGCTCGTAGAGGCAGCATTGATGCTGGCAATGTAGCATTGGTGGGATCATTGGAGTTGTTCTAGTAGAGAAGAAGATGAGTTTGAACATAGATGCGAATGAGAGACTTTAGTTCAGCAACTGAGGCCCTTGAGAGAAAAAATCGGTCAGATATTCCATTTCAAAGAGATTCTAGCAAGGCATGTGAGTCATCATCATATCTGTGCCTCCTCGCCTTGGCACTGCCTTGGCGTAGCGTAGGCGATGCGCACATCTCAAGATGGAAATCCGAGGTGGATGCCTCAAGGCAGTTTTGGACTGCCTCATCTCGTGGCATATGACTCTGTGCCTCGAGGTGCTGCTTTTTAAAACCATGGACATGCATGTTGGTGTTACACCTAGGTTTGTTAATATCGGATAGTTAGGGGTCGTGACTGAAACCAAATACAAAGGCATGCCTACTTATGATTTACAAGTCAAGGCTGGATGTAGAGTAATGCCATATACAGTTACTCCGCATTCCAAGTTCATGTAAAAAAATCACGAGGCCTATTGTTGTGAAATTAACTCACTTAAGAAGGGTTCCCTGTTTTTCATCGTGGAAGCTAATTAAGAGGTAAGCAGATGGATTATGATAGTATCCAAATAACACAAATTTACTTCATACTATGAAAGGTCATGATGGGATTGAGTCCTTGTAAATGGATTTGATAATCGTGATGCAAAGCTTCCCTTTTTTCTTGCCTATCTGCCCTTCTTTTCTCTATTGATAGTTGTCCAATGATGAATAACAGTGAAATCTTTGTGTGGAGAAAAGAAGAGAAGAATATTGTGTGTTTATTCTGTGAGGTCTAGGGGTCCTTATATAGGACTAAACCCTAGGATGCTCAGAGGAGAACTTACATAAATACCCCTGTGGGGTTACATAGGGAAACAATACATAAGGAAACAATGATACATAAGGAAACAATGCATAAGGAAATATAGACAAATAAAGAAACAACAATATACGGTAATCTCTAACATATACGATAATCTCTAACACTCCCCTTCAAGTTGGAGCATATTCATCAATCATGCCCATTTTGGAAGTTATTCAGGAAAGCTGCTTCTTAGTCACTGCCTTGGTAAAAATATCAGCAAGTTGAAGATCTGTTGGAATGTGCGGTGTGGTTATCTTCCCTCCTCGTACAACATCTCTGATAAAGTGACAATCAATCTCAATATGTTTTGTTCTCTCATGGAACACAGGATTGGTAGCAATGTAGGTAGCTGATTTGTTGTCACAGTACAAGGGAATAGGATTGGATGTAGCAGCATTTAGTTTTTGTAGAAAAGTGAGCAGCCACGTGATCTCACATGTAGCCTGAGCCATTGCTTTGTATTCAGCTTCAGCACTAGATCTTGAAACAACTGCTTGTTTCTTGCTCCTCCAACTAACCAGGTTTCCTCCTACCATCATGGCATATCCAGTTGTAGATTGACGGTCTTCAGGAGAGCTTGCATAATTGGCGTCAGCATATGCAGTGAGATTTGTATGACCATTTGCCACATAGAAGATTCCTCGTCCTGGCGAGTCTTTTAGGTAGCGAAGGATTGGAAGAACATCTTGCCAATGGATGTTGCATGGTTTCTCCATATATTGGCTGGCTCTGCTTACAACATAGGATATATCAGGTCTAGTAACTGTAAGATATATAAGTTTACCAACCAGGCTCCTATATCGTGTAGTGTCTTCAAAGAGAGGATCATTGGATGCAGAGTGTTTTCTAGGCTCTGCTGGAATTCCTGAGGGTTTGCACCCAAGTAGTACTGCCTCAGTTAGTATATCAATGTAGTATTTCCTCTGCGACATATGTAAGCCTTTCTTAGTACGTACAGCTTCTATGCCTAGAAAATAGCGAAGTTGTCCAAGATCCTTGGTGACGAATACTTTTTGCAAGAAAGCTTTGGTTTCTAGTATCCCTTGGTCATCATCTCCAGTAATAATCATATCATCTACATATATAGCAAGAATTACAGTACCAGTCTGCCGTCTCCTGACAAAAACCGAATAGTCAGACGTAGTCCTCTGGAAGCCCATGGTGCCAATTTCTGTACTCACTCTATCAAACCAAGCTCCTGGACTTTGCTTTAGTCCGTAGATGGCTTTGTGAAGTCGGTATACATACTCCCCCTCAACTTCGTAACCTGGGGGTTGTATCATGTTGGCTTCTTCGTCAAGCTCTCCATATAGAAATGCATTCTTGACATCTAACTGAAACATAGGCCACCCTTTGTTCACAGCCACATAGATGATAGTTTGTATGGATCCCATTCTAGCCACAGGGGAGAATGTTTCGAAGTAGTCTACCCTGTATGTTTGAGTAAAGCCTTTTGCTACAAGTCTTGCCTTTAAATGATCAATAGAACCGTCAGGGGACTGCTTTGTAGTGAAGATCCAGCGACATGCAACTGGTTTACATCCAGGAGGGCATTTGACAAGGTCCCATGTTTTTCTAGACTGTAATACTTCCATTTCTCATTCATTGCCATTCTCCATCCCTCATCTTGTAGTGCACTATGATGATCTTTGGGAACAGAAATAGCCATTATAGCATCTGCATATCTTTTGTCAGAGCAAGATAACCCATTAATAGAGGTGAAATGAGATATTGGATGAATTGTACATTGCCTCTTTGTTCTGCGTTGTGAACCCCTCAGGATCCGGGTACCCGTTTACGACATAATTCGCAATATTCTATTCACATGAGATCACACAAGTCGCAGAAAAACAGGGAAAAATTTTCGCGCAATTATGACTTTCATTTCCAACACATAACCACAAAGTAAAAGAGACAAATGGCACCAAAATTTCTTTTCATTAATTTCCATATATTTTTACATCATGTACAATGTCTGTCAGTATACACAATATATATCCCAAAATGTAGTACATAAGAGAAAAGAAGGGGAAGCATTTACATCACTATCTGAACACAAACTGAGACAAAGTAAATCATACCGTCTAGTGTATACTCTATCTCCAGGAAGCATGAACAACTACTAAACAACAGGCCATTTGCCTGCCAAAACATGTTAAGAAAGAAACGGAGTCACACACGTGAATACAAACCTGTATTTTAAAATTTAATAACAAGTTATTTATAATGTGCAAAAGAGAGCAAGTAGAAAGGTAGAACAAGCACATTTTTCATCTACTTGCATAAGTAAAAAAAAATTTCAAGTTGTTTGTAATGCATTTCTAATGATTTCCCCAGAACCCAACATTTCCCACATATGACATATTTATATTGTAGTTGAATATTCATGAGTATATGAGTGTAATTATATATATCATTTTCTAGCAATCTCAACTTTTGATCATAATCTCTACAATTCTTAACTTCAATTGATTCAGATATAACTCCGGATGATGTAGATATAGATATGGATGATCTACATATAGAATCGCCAAGTCTGTTGGCGAAGTAAACTCAAGCGGTGAAGAAGCCTACAAATGGCTCTTCCGTCTCGCCCTCTAGTTGGAAGGACGGTCCAATAGAGGGATAGGTCTACTCCCCAACTACGCCACTGAGACGGGTGAGAGAGACTTCCCGGAAAAGTCGCTCTAGAAAACAGCCCGACTAGTACGGGCAACCGAGCTCGTACGTAAAACTGAAAAACCAAGGATCTCCCGCCTGGGTATCCTAAAACAGAGGGTCGGTGGAATGGTCTAAAGTCGGGATCCCAACGAGGCGTAAAAACACTGCGAGCTCGCGTAAAAACCGAAGGGGGACTGGGATCCTAGACCCGCGCACTTGGCGGCCGCTGCCCAAACTGGGCTTCCTATTCTCCCGCCCAGCTGAGGGTCACCGCGCCCTCGCACGGTCAGGTGTAAGGGCCACCGTAACCGGCACATATGTTCTTCCGATAATTCATGACAACCAGGTGTCCCACATATTCCGCATTGATGTACTTATAATGGGGATCTTCATGATTCTGTGTGTATGGATCTTTATGTACTTTGGATAAATTGATTAAGATTAAGTCCTCGAATCGACATACATCAAACGTTGATACATGGACTCTTAATTCTCTACTGAAAAAGAATTGTACTACTTGTACTAGTTACCCTGGACTTTGGTTTCATTTCCTTTTAGAATATATATATATATATATATATATTTGGGCTTGAAACTTCTTATGTCTAACCGAGTCTTACCATTATATTAATTAACAGATTTTTGAATAAAATGTTAAACATAGCCTTGTTCAGTTTGAAAGATAGCATAGGCTAATAAAACCTTAGATATAACCGCAACCTACATCTTATTTCCTTTTGTGATTCCCAACAAAATTATCAAATAACCAAAACTTGATGCTTTAAAAAAAAACCCTTAAGCATCAACCAGACTTTTATGTTGTTTAAGAAATAGGAGTCTGGTATAACCTCTATAGCTACTGAAGTATCGACAACTCTAATCAATCTATTTCATAAGATATCAGTTGGTATGAGCATCTTAAAATTCCATATAATATACTTATCTATTTACATGTCCCTGTACCTTATCATTTATATATAGTAACATTTTTTTAGTGGTTGGATATAATTTCCAATCATTGTAACAGAACCCTGATTTCCAAAGAATAGTTTTGTGGCTATCTCTTTAATAATGAATTATATTACAATTGTTAGATATTAATCTTAATCGTATCAACTGAATCTGGATTTCCAAATAAATCATAATTTCCAACTTATTTAGGATGAATAGAGTCCAGAATTTCAATCTCAACTTACATTCTTCAAATTATATATCATATGAGTTTCAACTAAACAGTAGCTACATAATTCTAAAATCTAATCTGCTTTATGGTAAATCTATATATATTTCACCTAAACCTGAAATTATAAAAACCTATAATCTAACCTCCCATGTCACATCTGTGCAAATCTGAAAATAAACAATTCAATTAGGAGTAGATTTAGATTCTTGAAAATTTTTAGAGTTTCTAAATCTTCAGAAATCTGCAATTCAGAGACACCTTCATCTATTAAGATATTAAGATCAAAATGATCATTATACAAAGAGGGCAGCAAGAGGGAAATTGGCTTGTAAATTTAGATCTTAAGTTTACATGCAAGGCAACAAAGAGAATGGAAGGGGATTGTACCTACTTGATCTCTCCAATTTCGAGAGAATCTTTGCATGCAAGGTTGTAGTTTATAGCAAGGAAGTTGCAGCTCCAGGGATGTTCTTGAATCAAATAATTATGAACTCCACAAGATATAACACTTTCAGCTTAGCAGAGAATTTTAGATCAGACCTAAAAATTAAATTTTCAGAAGTTTATTTCATGCTATAGAGTCCCAAACTCTCAACAAAGAGGAAATCCATGATGAGAAACTTATGCATGGCAGCTATGAGGCTATGGATTGTAATTTGATCCTGTAATTATTTGGATTCCATAAAATGGTAGTAGAAGAGGAGTGTGGAACTCATGCATGGCAGTAAGATGAATGGTTGGGGATGTACCTTGGATTTCTGGCTTGGATCAAAGCATGCAATCATCTCTAGAGCTGCTTCAACAGCAGCTCCAACAGTTTCTTCCTTGATTCTGATAGTAATTTAAGCTGCTATTATGCAAGGAGTAGCAGGATCCTTCATTTTCTTTGTCTGTTGCAGATGTTGGAGTTCAGAGCAGTACTCCAAGGGTGCTGGACAGCAGCAATGGCTGTTGCAATGGCAGTAACAGCAGCCCTCAATTCTTGCTGGAATTTGGAAGGAAGAGGGCTGGAATTTGGAGAGGAAATAGGGGGAGGTGATGACGGTGGAGTTGGTTAAATCGGGAGAGGAATGATGGTCTCGTTGGAATTTAGATGAAACGAGATGGTCAAATTATGTGAGAGTTGTTGTTTATATTACCAAAGAAGTGATCTTTTATGATGCCAAGTGGCATTAGGAGGAAAGCTAAGTGTTAGTTGTTGATTGCCGTAGCCTGTACAGTAATAAAAAAAAAATTTTAGCAACAATCGAATAGACTGTTGTTATGCAGATATTATATTTTTTATTTATTTAATAATGTTATTTTTATTATTTTTTTTCATATTTTAAAACGGGTTGTACGCGCACCTCGAGCTTCCGTTTTTGACGCGAAGTATCTCGATTTGATCGTCTCGGGATGACGATCAATTTGAGTTCAATTTGAGTACATTATTAAACGATCAGTATACGATACCTCGAGCTTCGGTTGGGTTTTGAACCCCCGAAATTTTTGGGCACGGTTTTTGTTTAGGATTAAATTTTATGATTTAAAATTATTAAACGACCTCCGATTGACGAATGGTCGATTCCGTTGGTCTTGTTTCGTCGAATCGTATCTAATGACGGTCTCGGTTCGTTTTGCGGTTTCCGAATTTGTGTCACGGCTTTTTCACGGCGTGCATTACGATGCCACCGATTTTCGGTCGATTTCGCCCGAACGACTTTTGATTAACGATCAATTGATCGTTTTATGTTATCTAATGTTGTCAGATAACTTTATTGGGTTAATCGGACCCAAATCGGGTCGGGTCCGATTTGATTGAAAATCGGATGTTACATGCGTAGAGCGATCGGAAGCTCCTGAGGACTATCCGGAGTAGTATTGGTGGGAGCACTCGAGGATGGCACAGTTTCTTGCAACAGTGGAATAGGTAAAGGAACATGAACAGGATTAGACACAGCTCTTCTTTTATACACAATTGGTGGAGGAGGAAACTGAAGAGGAATATCGGACACTGTCTGAGTAAAGAAGTTGTGTTGTTTAAAGAAGGTGACATCAAGAGAAACGTAATAACGATGTCCTGTAGGATCATAACATATGTATCCTTTTTGAGTTTGAGAATACCCTAGAAAAACACATTTGATAGCGCGAGCAGATAATTTGTCAGTGGTATGGAAATTATGGACAAAGGCTGTGCATCCAAAAATTCGTAGGGGCAGAGGGAAAGGTTTCTCCTTGGGATATAACAAGTTGAAAGGAGTGGAGCCATGTAGAGAAGCAGAGGGGACCCTGTTTATAAGATGAACAACAGTAAGAATAGCATTTCCCCAATATATCTTGGGAACATTCATATGGGTGAGTAAGGATCGAGCAATATCAAGAAGGTGTCTTAGTTTTCTTTCAGCAACCCCATTTTGTTGGGATGTATATGGGCAAGAAGTTTGATGTATGGTACCCTGGGAGGCAAAAAAGGTTGTCAAGTCATTCTGAGTAAATTTTAGAGCATTATCAGAACGAAAGATTTTAATAGTAGTGGAGAAAATTTTTTTGACAGAATGAAAGAAGTTCTTGACAACGATATTAACTTCTGAACGTTCTTTTAACAAGAAAACCCAAGTTAAGCGACTATAGTCATCCACAAAAACAACAAAGTACTTATGACCACTAATAGTTCGGACCGGACATGGTCCCCAAATATCACAATGAATTAGGAAGAAAGGAGTAGTGTGACGAGACTCAGTTCTGGCAGGAAAGGAAACTCTATGATGTTTTCCGAACTGACGTGCTTCACACTCAAAAGGTTTTAGCTAGATAGTTCGGGAAACATCATAGAGAGAGCTTTGTCAGAAGGATGTCCCAGACGAAGATGCCATAGAAGGGGATCTTGAGAGATGGAGGTAGCGCCAGCAAAATTGGAAGTAGACGGGCTATTGAGGTAATATAAGCCATTTCTCTCATGTCCCCCACCAAAAATCTGCCTCGTCCGGATGTCCTGAAAATAGCAGCAGAATTCATCAAAAATAACACGACAATGTAGCTCGCGACATAGCTTCTGAACAGATAAAAGAATGAGTGGGAAAGCATGAGCACAATGTACATCTGTCAGTCGAAGTTTGTTGGAGAAGTCAATAGTTCCAACAGTAGTAACGGGAGAATGATCCCCAT
The DNA here is from genome assembly GCA_037367405.1 of Ottelia alismoides. Classification (NCBI taxonomy): domain Eukaryota; kingdom Viridiplantae; phylum Streptophyta; class Magnoliopsida; order Alismatales; family Hydrocharitaceae; genus Ottelia; species Ottelia alismoides. The sequence continues at coordinate 54,908 of JAZKJV010009986.1, forward strand.
TGGCAACACGAACGCTCTTTACAGTGGTAGAGGGTTGAGATGAGGTGAGTAGACTTGCATCTCCCGTTAGATGAGTGGAAGCACCAGAATCAATAATCCAAGCATGTTTGGTAACATAGACTGAGTTGGCTACTGTACCTGAGGTAGTGGCAAGCTAGCAATAGCAGCAGATGCGGTCGTATCTTTGATTGAGGGAGCTGAATCATTGAGAAGTTGCCGCAGACGAGTATATTCAGAAGCAATGAATGGAGTATGTTGTTCATCTGTACTATGAGTAGTTGTATCATTGTTCGTATCATGTGATTCGTCGTCATAAGTGTTATGAGCACTTGGTTGCTTGCCAAATGTTGCCCAGCACCGCTCAGAAGGATGATTCATGCGACCACAGTGTACGCATGCAGGATAACGACCAGTAGAGGAATCACGACCACGACCTCGTCCAAGGTCACGTCCACGACTTGAGTCACGTCCGCGGCCACGACCTTGGCTTCCAGGATAAGACTGTCGTCCTCTGTACCCAGATGAATAGTGGGTTGTTGTCTTTGTAGAAGAATGAACCTGGAGCCTCCAGTTCCTGTAATCGACCAAATATGGTTTCGATCGTAGGCAATTTATCTGCCATAAGAAATTGATCTTTTGCAATTTTGTACTTCGGGTGAAGCCCTGAGAGGAACCTGTAGACCTGCCACTTAGCACGTTCGCCTATTTGTTTATCACAGCATGCAGGTTGAAAGATAAGAAGTTCTTCAAACAGGCTTGTAAGTGTTCGGTAGTATTCCGTAAGACTGGTCTCTTCTTGATTAGTAGACCAGATTCTTGTGTATATATCAGAAAGACGAGACTTGGTTGTTTTCTGGGAATATGTGTGCCCAAGATTTTCCCACATGGCTTTAGCAGTATCTTTATATAAGAGATTTGCAGCAATATTTGGATCTACACTATTTGTCATCCAAGTAATTACCTGGCAATTGTTGACAAACTAGGCTTCATAATCTGCATCAGTGGTAGCAGGAGGAGTCTTCGTGAGGATGGCACTCTTTCGTTGGCCACCAATAAATATCTTGAAGGATCGAGACCATAGAACATAGTTTTCGGAGCCTTTCAACTTAATAGATGTGCCTTGTACCATCAAAGAAGAAGGAGGATGCATAGGCTTGGTCTCGATGGACGTCATAATAGCGTCTCTAGGTCAAGAAAAAGTGACCTAGATGAAGTTGTAGTTGATCCGTAGAACCGCCTTAGTTGCACATTTTTGGAGAGTTGTGGAGGCTCAACACCCTAAACCGAAGTCGAACAAGGGGCCTAGGGCGGCAGCGGCAGAAGCCTAGGGCCACAATAAGGTTACGGCAGATCGCAGGGGGCGGAGGGGCTCACAGAGGGCGCGAGGGGCACGGAGGAGCGCAGGGGGCCTAGGGCGAGGGGCCCAGGACGCGGGGGCGCACGCCTAGCGCGGGGCTCCTGTTGGGCGTCGTAGAGAGGAGGGGAGGGAGAAGGGGCGGGCAGTGGCGGAGGAATATTAGATCAGAACACCGGTATAGGACCGCCGCTCTGATACCATGTGGAGAAAAGAAGAGAAGAATATTGTGTGTTTATTCTGTGAGGTCTAAGGGTCCTTATATAGGACTAAACCCTAGGGTGCTCAGAGAACTTACATAAATACCCCTGTGGGGTTACATAGGGAAACAATACATAAGGAAATAGTGATACATAAGGACACAGTGCATAAGGAAACAGAGACAAATAAAGAAACAACAATATATGGTAATCTCTAACATATACTGTTGGAGCATAAGTTGTAAGCGCCTCTTGAGTTGTAGCAGGGTAAATGGATCCTGGAGGCGATCCATTTACCCCATCCAGTGTTTAGTCCCACATCGTCCAACGGTGGGACTTGGAGGCCCTGGAGAGGCTATATAAAGAGCCCCAGACCTCCTGTACTCATTGAGAGAAAGTCAATAGACAAACACGCCCCGTAGAGGACTTCTCCCGTGGTTTCATCCCGCTCCTCACGGAAAGGGTTCCACGTAAAAATCCCGTTCTTATTTTGTTCTTTATTTATCTTTTTCCATGTTACGCTTCCGCTTCCGATTTTCTAACATGGTATCAGAGCGGGTCGATTCTCGAGGAGTTGTTCTTGAAGTTTTTTTTCCGAGATTCGATTATTTGATTTTATTCCAAAGATCCATTCGAGTTCATGTTCAAATATGAAGTTTAAGTTTTTCTGAAACCCTAAAGTCTGCACGATCTGTTCACGGGATGGTGGCGCATATTCCATTTGTTCCAGATCCAGGCGTTCCCCAGTGTGCAACGACGCTCTTCTTTTCCGTTCTAGATACAGGTGGCTCCACGCTGCAGCTCATACGGTGGCAGGCCCAGGCAGTGGCGCTCAATCGCGCGCCCAGGCGGGGTCGCAATCCCTGCCTGCGAGATCACCACGGGCTCGCCCCATCTTGGCGCAGCCCTCCTTTCCAGACCTGGCGGCGTGTCCCACCGTTGCCCTAGCTCTGCCCTGCGCAAGACGGCAGTCCCCTTCGGCGGCGGCGGTCCCAGAACCCTGCAGGGGCGATGGCGGCGTCTCCTCTTCGAGCCCGATCTCCGGCTATGCGCCTCGCGCTCCAGCAACACGCCCGCACCATCAGCGGCAAGCCCACAGCCCACAGGCCAGGCGAGCACGGCCCACAGGCCAAGACCAGCCGCCCTTCGTGTGCGACCTCCAGACAGGCCGCGTGCTCCAGATGCCTCCAAGTTCGTGTGCTCCTCCTCCCAGGCGCGCGTGCGAGATCTCGCACCCTCTCAAAGCATCTAGGCACGTCGATGCCCCCGTGCTTCCTCCAGCGAGCGCGCAGGAGGCGCGGAGCCCAGGTCTCCAGCAAGCGGCTCCGGGCTCCTCAACGCCCTCCCAACGGCTGCCAGCATCAGACCTCCCCGCGCGAGACCTGCTCCAGACCCCGTCTCCTCCTCCATCGCGTGCAGGAGGCGGCTCCTCCCCATCAGGGCGGCGGTTTTTATTTTGAGAGAGAGGAGGGTTCCCAGCTGGGAACCCTAAAAGGCCACGTTATCTCTCTTTTTTTTTTTAAAATGCCGTGAGGTTAAAAAAAAATATATTGTATGGGTCAGGGAAGGGCCCAGCGTGAGTTAAAAAAAAATGGGCCTATATTCAAAAAAAAGGAGACCATTATTTGCAAAAAAAAAAAGAAAAAAAGAAAAAAAAGGTGCGTACATGGAAAAAGCCGTACGCATTTTCAAAAAAAAAAAAGGTTGTGCGAAGCAAAAGCCGTAAAAAAAAAGGGTTGAAACGGCTTTAAAAAAAATGATGACGGCTTAAAAAAAAATGGAAAGCCGCAAGTTTCATGTTTTTTTTGTTTACCCCCTATTTATCTTGTCTTCTCCCAACTTTGTCGATGTCATTTTCCGACAAGTATGGGAGAAAGGGGGAGTATATGTAGAGTCACAGGTTTATACAGATGCTCCAGTTGTCAGATCTTCATATTCCAGGCCAGTGCACATTGTTCGGACTCTACAGCAGATTATTCAGACTCGACGATTGTCTTCCGAGTCCTTCAGTTTCAGACACGCACAAGTGTGCGGTCATTTTCAGATGAGCATAAGTTGCCATCATTTGTCAGAGGTCCCCATCATTCTTCTTTGTTGTCAGGCCAGAGTTTTCATGTGAGCCATAGGGACTCCAGAGCAGAGGACCATTCCCTATGCCATTGAGGGCAAGGGTTTTCATGTGGTATCATAGGTACACCAGAGCAGTGCACCATTCTCTGAGCCAGATGGGAGAGACACAGTTCTCCGACGAGGAGACTTCAGGCGCAGTTTCAGACTCGATGGTCAGATTCCGAGTCTTCAGTCGACTCACACTCCAGCCCGTTCGTCCTCCTCACCTGCACGGCATGAGAAGCAACGTCCTCGACAGCAGCATGTGCGCGTTGGGTTGATATTGTCCGTAGTGTCTTGTAGCGATGAGTTGAGTTTCTGTCTGTTTGTCCAAGCTGAGCATTGCATGCTCCAGCTTGAGGGGGAGTGTTGGAGCATAAGTTGTAAGCGCCTCTTGAGTTGTAGCAGGGTAAATGGATCCTGGAGGAGATCCATTTACCCCATCCAGTGTTTAGTCCCACATCGTCCAACGGTGGGACTTGGAGGCTCTGGAGAGGCTATATAAAGAGCCTCAGACCTCCTGTACTCATTGAGAGAAAGTCAATAGACAAACACGCCCCGTAGAGGGCTTCTCCCGTGGTTTCATCCCGCTCCTCACGGAGTAGGGTTCCACGTAAAAATCCCGTTCTTATTTTGTTCTTTATTTATCTTTTTCCATGTTACGCTTCCGCTTCCGATTTTCTAACATATACGGTAATCTCTAACACTTTGTAATTGCAGGCCTCTCCCTGTGCACCACCGTCACATGGCTGGGGCAAGTAAACAGGTTAAACCAAGTCTTTTTCTAGAATGCTTTCTCCAACTGCAACTGGAATTATTTATTTGAATATTATACAAATCATTTCCAGTTGGAAAAAGCTGCAAAGCTTTTAGATTCAGGCGCTGTTAGGGCAACCAGATTCCTTTGGCGGTATCCATATGCACGAGTCATCTTCGTCTTCTACCTTGTGAGTGATGGTTTAAGAAGCTAAATTTGTTGGATAATTATCGAATTTTCTGTTAATGAAACCACTGTTATGCTCCAATATGCAGCTTTTTGTACATTTCTCTTTGATGTATCTGCTCCATCGCCTCCAGGTATGCATGCTTTTTCATTGTTTTTGTCCATAACTTTTTATTTATCAAGGAGATCTTTGATAATAAGTGAGCCCTCTCTCGCTCTGCTGGGCTAACCTTCCCCCTGGAATTTGAGGGTCCATAGCCTCTTTTTGGGAGACCGACGAGCCGTCTCATTGGCCTTTGTTTGATAAAACCAATGGATCTTGGGAAAAGGCCCAATTCTTAGCAAACAGGCAGTGATCCGCTTTTGGCTGTATAGTTGCCTCTATTATGTGATTTATGCTGATATCTGCAATATTACAAAGCAACCGTTTGATTCCAGTACAAGGGAAACACCTACTTTTTGCGGGTGCAAGTTAAGTGATAAAAACCATATCTTAGAAAATAAGCAGAAATTGGATTAATTTTCTAAAGAGGAGATGTGTACCATTGTTTGTTATATGTATGTAAAGCATGTACATATATATGATCATGATGTTGTAGGGATGATCGAGCATCACACAGTGGCTTATATTGCTTATCTTATTAATATTTAGGGGTCTTTCCATAGACATGCTTTCCATAGGCTTGGTGAATTGCATGCCCTCATCTGTCTTGGGAGAGAAGATTCCGTTCTTGATTGCATTTCTTAAGAAGGATATTTTCTCCCTCACTCCTCATGTGTTTGAGTCCGTTACTCCTGTTCATCATGTGTCTCATGGCCAAGACAAGCTCTCCCCCAGAACTGTCAAGTGTGTCTTTGTGGGGTATTCTTGGACTCAAAAGGGATACCGCTATTTTGATCGTGTTCGACGAAAGTATTATGTTAGTGTGGATGCCACTTTCTTTGAGTCTATTAGCTTTTTCTCTCCTACAGTGATAATTTGATTCCTTTAGAGTTTGGAGAAGAGGTATACATGCCTCTATCTCCGGTTTTGTCTACTAAGCCTATGACTCCTACACCTCTTCATCACCATCCTTACCACCACCTCTACCTCCACCGCCTCCACCTACAACCTCCATATTTTTGCCACATATTTACACGCTTCGACCTCATGCTCATGAGCCTCCTCAATCATCCAGCACGCTCCATGTATGTTATGAGCACTTGGTTTCTACTGATGGCACTGGTGATTTGCATTTATAATAGGATGAGAAGGTGGCTATAGATGTTCCTGTCTCGGTTATTGAATAGGCCGAGGACTTGACGTGCCCATTGCTTTTATAGAAGCAAAGGCGCACATGTGCTACGTACCCTCTTGTTTCCCATGTTTCTCTTGCACGTCTCTCAGAGGAGTTTCGATGGTTTGTTGTTGATATACCATAGACATACAAGGAGGCATTACGGATTAGTCAACGGCATCTTGTTATGGAGGAAGAGATGGTTGCGTTACAATCTCGTGGCACGTGGAGTATTGTTCCTGCTCCACCTGGTGTATATGTTGTGGGGAGCAAGTAGGTGTTTATAGGGAAACACTGTACAAATGGTACTGCGGATAGATACAAAGATAAACTTGTTACTCGTGGTTTACCAAAACATATGAGGTGGACTATGAGGATGCGTTTTCACCGATCGCTCGTCATTCTACATTGAGGATTCTTATTTCTATTGTTGTGGTACGTGATTGGCCTTTCTTTCAGTTAGATGCCAAGAATGCCTTGTTGTATGGTGACTTGCAGGAGGAAGTCTACATGCAGCAGTCACCAGGTTTTGCTGTTGTGGGGGGGGGGTGGGGGGGCCCGTATGGTTTGTAGACTTCGCATGGCTATTTATGGCTTTAAGTTGAGTCTGAGGGCTTGATTCCAGAAGCTCTCTGAGTTGATTGAGCATCATGGATTTATCAAATCGACCGCATATCACTCTCTTTTCGTTCAGAGATCACACAGAGGTACTGTTGCTATTTTGGTTTACGTGGGATGACATTGTTACCAGGGATGATAAGCAGGGTATTCAGGCAACTAAGGATTTCCTTGGATAGCATTTTGTAACTAAGGACTTTGGCAATCATCGTGATTTTCTTGGCCTCAAATTTGTGAGGAATTAATGTGGCATGGTGATGACGCAAATGAACTATGTTACTGATCTCCTAGCTGAGAATGGCATGCGAGGATGTTGGCATGCTACTATTCCAATGGATCCTAATGTTAAACTCTATGATGATGACTCTGAGGAGATTGATAAGAGACGATATAGAGAACTTCTGGGGAAACTTTTATATGTCACCGTTACCAGGCCCGATATCATTCGCAATGAGCATAGTTAGTCAATTTATGGAGCAACCCAGACATGTACATATGAATGTCGTGTACACGATTTTGAGATATCTGAAGACTTCTCCAGGTGCAAGACTCTTATTTAGCAGAGATACGTCCCTTATAGTTACAACATGTGCTGATGCATATTACACATGATGCCCCACAAACATGAAGTCTACCTCAAGCTTTGCTGTCTTTGTAGGGAGCTCTCATGGAAGAGTAACAAACAGACGGTTGTTGCTAGATATAGTGCTAAATCAGAATATAGAGCCATGAAACAAGGTAGCACAGAGATGATGTGGATCAGATCCGTCCTGATTGGCCTGACTATTAAGGTGACACTTCCTATGCACCTCTAATGCGACAACTAGGCCGCCCTGTTCATAGCAAATAATCCAACCTTCCATGAACGAACCATGCACATCGAGATAGACTGTCACTGCACTCGAGATATGATTCAGAATGGATTTATCTCCACTTCTCGTGTTACTTAAGGAGATCAGACTGTAAAATATGTTCACCAAAGCACTTTCTAGAGGCAATTCCATCGTTGTTCCAAGCTGATCATAATAGACATATATGCTCCTACTTGAGGGGTTGAGATAGTTGTTCATATTTGTACTTTATTCATATTTCTTATTTCTCAATCTACTTTATGTAATTTTCCCATATTGCTTTTCTCCTATATAAGAGAGCCCTAGGGCTACAATGAAAGCAATCAATTCTATTTTTCCCTTTCCACTGGTGGGTTGGATGAAGATATTAAACTCACCAACCATCCAAATACCCATTGAAGGAATGTGGTTTCTGTCCAATCCGTAGTGACAGTAGATAAGGAAAACACACTTAATTACATGAGTAGACATCTTATCTGTAGTGTGAAAGTTGTGAACAAAAGTAGTGCAATCAAAGACTTTTAAGGGGTGAGGAAAGTGTTTCATCTTTATACAAGAAGGAAAAAGGAGTTACCCCAGTAAGAACTGGAGAGTGTACTCAATTAATAACGTACGTGACAGTGAGAATATCATCCACCTACTAAGTTTTGGAAACGTTCATGTGAATAAGAATGGTACATGCAATGTCTAAAAGGTGATGAAGTTTCCTTTATGTCACCCCATTCTGATGTGAGGTACATAGACAAAAGGTTTGGTGAATAGTTCCTTAAGTAGCAAAGAAAGTGATCAAGTCTTGTTGAGTGTCTTCAAAAGCATTATCAACCCTGAAAGTCCAAATACAAGTAGAGAAAGGAATTTTTTATATCTTGAAAGGACTTGTCAATGCTATTAATATCTGACCGTCACTTTATTAAACAAACCCAAAAAGATGTGCTATGATCATCAACAAAAACATTAAAATATTTACGACCTCCTACAGTACGGATCAGACAAGGTCCTCTAATGTTATAATGGACTAAAGAAAAAGTAATAAATGATAAAGCTATGTCCTTTGAGGAAAGAAGGTCTGATGATGTTTGATGAACTGTTAGGCTTCGCACTCAAATGGTTTTAGTGATGACAGTTCGGTAAACATTTGAGGAAGAGCTCTAGCAGAGTGATGACCAAGGCGCACATGCCATCGGAATGGGTCAACAGAGACGGGGATGGCATCGACAAAAGAGGAGTCACGGGGGATATCGAGATACTATAAATCATTCTTCTCATGTCCCCATACCAAATATCCGCATCATCCAGATGTCCCAAAACTAACAGTAGAACTCGATAAAAATCACGCTACAATTCAGTTCAACATATAATTTATGAACATATATAGAGCTCAAAGGAAAATCAGGGGCACACAAAACTTTAGTAAAAAAATCCATAGTCGCAATATGTGCATTGTTGGAAAACTCCATAGTCACAGTGGAAGTGGGTTCAACGGAGGTCATCAAACTACCTTCTCCAGTTAAGTGAGTAGACGCACTAGACTCAATACTCCATGCGTGTACTGTGGTAGAGACAGATTTGGCTATAATAGGTGAGATGGTAACTAGGTTCGCAGTAGGGAGATTCTTACTGGTAAAAGAGTTCTGTTGTAGTTGCATCAAGGCGTAGTCTGTGGCAGAGAGTTGGACCGTCTGTTCACTGGAGTCATGATCAGATGGTGTCTTTTGACACAGTCGCATCATAGTTAGATGTGCATCAAGTGTTGGCATGTTGTGGGAAGCTAATTTCGCCCAACAACTCTCAAATGGGTGATTGGACCGTTGACAGTGAATGCACATTATACGACCATAGCCTCGACCTCATGGGAACTGTAGCGGTCGCCTCTTCCAGAGGATGCAAGAAATGCAGAGTTCTCCGTAGACTGTGAAAGTCCTACATGGAAGGGATGACACGCATGTAGAGGCCATGTAAGGGCATGCGGGAGTAGAGGGACCCGTGGGAGGCCTGCTGCAGGAGGAGGGAGTCGCGTGCTAGGCCTTGCGGCATTTAAGGGGTGGAGGAAGCTGAGAGAGAAAGGGCTAGCGACGACAGGGGGAAGGGGGTATTTTTTGTTCGAACTTGCTAAAGAATAAGAATGCTTATTAGAGAAAAGAATAAAATATTATGGACACCGAGTTTTTACGTGGAACCCTACTCCTTCAAGAGCGGGATGAAATCACGGGAGAACATCTCAAAGAGCTGATGTGTCTATTGACTTTCTCACTAGATACAGGAGGTTCGGGGCTTCTTATATATCATTCACAGACCCTCCAAGTCCCACCATTGGTAGATGTATGACTAAACAATGGATGTGGTAAATGTATCTTGGAATGATCCATTTACCATTTTACATGATAAGTGATGCATACGCTAACACTCCCCCTCAAGCTAGAGCATGCAATGCTCAGTTTGAACAAACCGAAAGAAATCTCAACTCACAATACAAGACACTGCAGACAATATCAACTCAACGTGCACAAACAACTACCGGATGTTGTCGAGGACGTTGCTTCTCATGCTGTGCAGGTGAGGAGGACGAATGGGCTGGAATGTGAGTCAAATTGAATCTCCTCGCCGGAGAGCATGTGCTCTGTATTGCGCCTGTTAGAATCACTGCAACGGGAAATGAGTCTCCTCATCGGAGTACTTTGACCCGCCACAATACGTGGACAACTGCTCCATCTTTGAAAGGGCCGAATTGGAAAAGCCATGGAGACATCCTCGTCGGAGTCCACGGTCACTAGAGAATACAGTCTGAAAAGTCTCTTCGTCGGAGAACTGAGTCTCTCCCATACTGGCTCAAAGAATGGGATCTCTACTCTGGAGTCCCTATGAAACCACATGAAAACCCCAACCCACATGGCATCGGTAATGGGATCTCTACTATGAAGTCCCTATGGAGCACAAGAAAATTCTGACCAAAACAAAAGATGGGGACCACAAACTGACGACCGCATACATGTACGCGTCTGAAAAAGAAGTCTCTATCTGGAGAACTCGAAGAAAATGGGTCACTCAAATATGAAATGCCTCAAACTTGGACTTTTAACCAATCCACAGAGTCTGAAACTGATATGTAGAGTCTAAACATCTGGTTGGTCTGGAATCTAACATCTTTATCTGGAACATACCTATGACTCTATACAATACTCCCCCTTTCTCTCATAATAGTCAGAAAACAATGACGTCGATCAAAGTTGGGAGAAGACAAGAAAATGGGGGAAAACATGAATCGCATAAGCCATGTCAATTTCAATTTTTTTAACGGCTTTTACTCATTTTTTACGGCTACTTCTCCTTTTTTTAAATAGCCAACTCTTCCTCTTTTTTTAAAAAATCGACCGTTCTTTTTTTCCCGGGCCTCTCTCTTTTTTTAATTTTCTTTGGCCCATTTAGGCCCTTACAATAGCAGCAGAGAATTTTTTTTCAAATCCGCGACCCCTTCTGGGGCAAAACCTATTTAGGGTTCCCTCGATTGGGAACCCGCCGCTCGTGCCTTGCACCTTAAATTGAGTTCCTGCTTAAGATGGAGACCGTCTTCGGGAGGAGGAGCTCTGCCTACCAAAGTGGAGGGCTCTGTCTGGAGCAGCTAAGGAGTGGCCGCCTTGGCCTGGAGAGGAGTCACATGTGTTCTCCTGCGTCGCCCTCGATAGGACTTGGAGAGTAGTCATAGGGGCCTTGCGATGCCTTTCTTGGAGGATCTGAAAGAGGCGGCGATCTCCTGCAGCCTGGAGGTAGTGGTGCCGCCTGGATTGCGAGGGGATGGATCGCCTGAGGGAGGAGCGCCGCCTGCTGCTCACCGTGGAGGAAATGTCGCATGCGCGTGGTGGAAGCATCGCCTGGAAGAAGGGTGGCACCGCCTGGGAGTTGCTGCCACCCACTTTTTTTTTGGAATATCGTCGCCGATGGAAGGTTGTGCACCGCTCTGCTTGGAAAAGGAGCTCGGGGAGGCACCGCCTGAAGGTGATCCGCATGGCTGGAGGTGCATGGAGTAGGCGCACAGGTTTTTGATGATGCCTTTGGATTCGTAGGTCTCTCTCGGTCGAACTTCTCCATGAAGTTGGGGAACCTGCTTGACTGACTTGACTTGCAAGTGCGACTTCGGAGGCATGATTAGGGTTTCCAAAGAAACTCTAGAAATCAAACTGCAAAACCTCAGATGAATCACAACTCTTTAATGTAGAAATAATCTTCAAACAGAAATCCCTCCTTTAATCTTCACGAAATTAGGGTTTCAACAAAAAAACATAGAACTAAATCTCGATTCTCAAATAAATTATGAATACAATAAAACCCTCAAGAATCGAACCCGCTCTGATATCATGTTAGAGAATAAGAATGCGGAAGCGAATATCAGTGAAAAGAATAAAATATTATAGACACCGGGATTTTATTTGGAACCCTACTCCCTAAGGAGCAGGATGAAACCACGGGAGAACGCCTCAAAGGACGGATGTGCCTATTGAATTTCTCACTAGATATAGGAGGTCTGGGGCTTCTTATATAGCCTCCAGAGACCATCCAAGTCCCACCACTGGTAGATGTGGGACTAAACAATGGATGTGGTAAATGGATCTTAGAAAGATCCATATATCCATCTTACATGATAAGTGACACATACTCTAACAGAACTCCAGTACTAGACCGTTGCTCTAATACATGCATAAGATAGATTGAGAATGAATTGATTAATTTATTCAATGGGTATAGGGTTTCTTATATAACTCAACACTCTTCAATTAAATATGGTTGATTTGAGCCTCATTTTGCACATATCCCTTGAGTTGACTTCCCATAAACGTATATATTAGTAAACATATATTATACATGCAGACACACAACCGCTCCCATCCCCACACCCCCCCCAAAAAAAAACCTTTGCTGGACGATTGGGCAGTTATCAGATTCTTGTCTAGCACAATTTAAGATTTCTCGAGTTTCTAAAAACAAGTTCATGCCGCATGTAGTTGATATAATATTTAGTGTGCATGTGTTCGATATAGGTTTTTGAATTTCGATTTTTTTTCAATAATATTTTTATGTTTAATCGTGGACTTAGATTTTTAATAATGTAGTTATGTTTAATGTAGCCTTACTTCCGACTGAGTGATGAATTTCTCTTATATACATGGCTAATATTCTCACTGTTGTATTGGTATATTATATTTTTTTGAGTATGGGAGTCTTATTAGTTACTTTAACTTATTTTTGCATTCTACATGACTTAATGTCTAAGTACTGCATGCCTTACTGAGTGCTTCATATCATCCTTTGCGGTGACTATGACGATGTTACTATTATAAAACTTGTATGTAGACGTTTATCTTAGCAAATAAATGTGTATTCTATCTCATCTATTGATCCAAATACATTGGAAACCTTGATTTCAAAAATACCAAATTCCAACATGTCGCCGATATTTCACCCATGTCAACCAAGGTTTCCATGGAACGATCGAGATAATATAGGAGAGGAATGTTCTGGTAAACTGAGTGGAAGTACGCAGGCCAAAGGAGGTCCTAGGATATGTAGCTTTTCAAATGAGCATTTATTTGCTAAGTGGGTTCTCGAGCTAATAATAGGGGGATGGCATTTTCATTAGGAGTGTGTTCAAGGGTTATAGTGGAAGGAGCTTGATTTTGGTGGATAGCTTGTCGAAGTGGATACAAGTCTGGCTTGAGGATGGATCATGGAAGGGCATGCTGTTTGTTCTTTACCATGGCTCATTTGTTTGGATGTCGATTAGCAAATGTTAGCGGTACATTGCTGGAACAAAAGTGCATTACTAAAGAGGAAGATGATGAGTAAGATACAAGTGCTAGTGGGATAATATTATTAATACAACATGCTCTCCGTTGGGGTGAAGAGGGCCTTTTCTGCAATTTGCACTGTATATTTAGAGAACAATGTCTTGTTGGTGGGCGCCTTGCGCTTTTTCATAAATGCGACAAGCATAAGGTTGAAAGATGGAGCCTCCTGTTGATCATTTTGTGGGCCTTGCAGCTGCAAGTATATTTGTGGTTTTCGAACATGATGTGTTATATGAAGAATGCAATACACAGTGCTAGGGGTTTAAAGTCATCTTGGTTGTTTTCGTTAATGCTAGAAGGTGAGGTGTTTGTAACATTTTGATTTATTGAGTTTTTAAAAAAGTTGATTATTGAGTTATTAATTATGTGGATGATGACTACGTTTGGTTTCTTTTGAAAAATATTGGGAAAGGCATTTAAACATCAATAGTTTCAGGAGTTTAAATGGAAATCGTGGTGCATTATCTCTTTATGGGTTTCAGCCTAGTACTAATACTCACAGATGTTATACTCTTTGCTTAGTTTCGTTTTGTGGAAGCCGTAGTTGAACTTATTTTTGACATGCTGATGTTCGCATGATTATCTTGGTTATAAATCAAATTTGATTCTTGCAAGGTTTTAGATCAATCTTTCATTAAGGATTTTCCTAGAGTAGATTTTGAGTAAGGATTTTCCTATCATGATTCATGAATCTAAACTTTGGGCATTTTAAAGTCGCGGTCAGTTGAAAAAGTAAACTATGGACATTTGTATGATCCTACTTTGCAGTCTATGGACATTTTTTAGACTGACGATCTGCTTCTCACATGCAGGAGCAAGCTGATACGTTATCATCGAGCCAAATCGCGTCATCCATGGGTCTCAACAATTCTAGTCTACCCTGAAATGAAGGTACTTCTCTTCAGCTGTAGATACTGTCCGGAAATCCAGCATGATACCATGCAGCTTTGGAGGCTTTCATCATCTTCAAGAAAAGGCTCTCCAGATTGCGCTGCTTTTTCCCCATGTATACGCTAGATGTTGCAAAGAGTAAGGGCTGATCCATTCTTTACTGACATCGATATTTTAGGAAAGCTCCTTTTCTTTTTTTTTTGTCAAATAACATCCGAATTAATGAAATTATTATATCCGCAGTAAAATCATGGCTATTATAGAGGAGATCTTTGTGTTTATTGTTCGGTTTTTTTTGTCAATGTTCTGTTTTTTTCATTGTTTCGTGGATGTTGTGTGGATTTTTTCTTCTGTATCCTTGTAACTCTGTTAGGCGAGTGTCGGATTTTCTAGACAATAGTCACATGTTTCTCCCTACGGTATCGCGGCAGAGAATCATCCTGGATGGTGTGAGGTTAACCCTCCCAAAAAATGTATTAAAACTCATGTTTGATAGAGGACTAGAGGGTTATCCCAATTTCGATTTTCATGAAATAACACAGGTTTCACCTACATCAGTGGGCTTTGACAGCCCCTTCAGCATGGTCCAGGGCGAGGAGACTGGAGTGAGATTTAGACAGGGTTACGGGAGAATTACTGGTGAAAATCTCAATGATCAGTCGCGGGAAGTGATGGGGGAACAACTGGATGGATCTATGAAGTGGCGATGGCATCTTTGCCATGACCATCGCTTTTGAAATGCTCTGCCCCTTTACTACTCTCTTCCATTCTCCAGTTGGTCTTCAGTGTTTTTCTACCTGATCTTGGAATTGTGTTAGCAATTCGATCGCTGACATTGAAAGGCAATGACTATAGGGCAGTATGGTAGTAGCAGTTCTGCAGGAGCATTCTTGAAAATGAAGAGGCTGCCCTCTTCTGAATCGGTTAAATGAATATGTTGCCTTCTACTGAATCGGTAAGATAAGTTGTGGAATTGAGCTACTAATGCACATGGAACTGGTTTTGCGAATTTAAGTTGAAATATGCCTACGGGGTTGAGCTTTGGATGCGAAGACCATTGTGATGGTGCAGACCGCAATAAAGACAATGGTGGTGGCGATTGCAATAATTGTTTTGAAAAAGATTTTTCAGACAAATTTCTTCCAGCATATTACCAACAGTCTTTTGAGCCATTTTCACCGGCTAGTACAATGGCATTGTACAATCCTACTATTGCATCAATTGGCTAAAATTTTCGATTACCTTTTTGTTTGAAAATAAACAAAATAGTCGCACATCTAAAATTCACCAAGTCTGGAGTGAGTTAGAAGTAGTAGGGACTACTACTTGACAACTTGGGCTTAAGCATTTTGGGTGGTTGTCAACGGATCCGTTTGACTCCGAACCCAATGATGAATCTGTGATTCATCACATCAAAAGTCAAAAATAGAGCCTTGTTCCCGAGAAAATAGAGGCATATTTCCTTTTATCTTGCATAAATAACACTCATGCATGCATCCATAATTCATGCATTATAGCAGCTCATCTGCATTTAAATAAGAAGCCAAAAATCCCCTGTAAAAGACATCTTCATCAAAATAACTTCTTCTCTATACTATATATATATTCATTAATAAAACAGGGAGGGATCACCCTTGTAAAATAGCCCAAGTATCCTGAGAACCCCTGTACATTAAAACACGCATAAAGCCCGCATACAAACCCCTACTTAGGTCTACTCACTCTTAGAATATTACATATCAAAAGACCTTCAAAAAGAGACTAATTTCATTGAAATTGGAGCTTGTATGAGAAACTTGGGTTTTTGGGTCATTTTGTATAC
This sequence comes from Ottelia alismoides, assembly GCA_037367405.1. Classification (NCBI taxonomy): domain Eukaryota; kingdom Viridiplantae; phylum Streptophyta; class Magnoliopsida; order Alismatales; family Hydrocharitaceae; genus Ottelia; species Ottelia alismoides. The sequence goes on from JAZKJV010009986.1 coordinate 70,810, forward strand.
TACATATGTACATTTATGTATCCTTGTATTTATGTACCATATGTGACCTTATCTACGTCTTTGGTCAACATGAAACTTGTAGATCTCATCAAGATCTACAACTTTCATGTTTTGAGTTTTTCCAAATTCGGCCTCCTCTTCAATCTACACGCATTTTTCCTCCAGCCATTCACAGCAGGCCACGTGGCGCCCTCTGATTGCGCCACGCGGCCCGCTACCCTTCGCCTCATCCGCCCGCACCCTCCGCCGTTGGATCTCGCTTCAGATCCAACGGCCCAGGCCTTTCCACACGCTTCCCTTCTCCTTGCCGTCAGATCCTCACCTCGCTTCATCTGATCCCTCCATCAGCGCCGCTCTCTCTGCCCTCCACGTGGACGCATCCGCACCCTCAGACCAGTTCCGCCCTCGCATCTGAACCATCCGCTCGCGCCTCGCCACAATACGCCACGTGGCTCGCCCATGACCCCTCATCTTGGGACCCCAGATCTAATCACACCCGCTCACCACGATCTGATCTCCACCGTTGGATCACAAGATCCAACGGTGGAGACTTCGTCTCCTACCTCCAGGCGCCCCTCTCCCCCACGTTCCTTGCCTTGCGGGAGGGGCGCCCCCTTTCCTTTTCTGGGCACACGTCAGCCATCTTCTCCGGCCGCTGACCTCGCCACGACGCTCCCCACTCGTCCCTCTCCCTCGCCAGCACCCTCAATCGCCACCACCTCCACATATTCGCCCCACGACGACCACCAACTTCACCAATCCACCAGCTAACCCATCAACTCCACCTTATAAATACGCTGTCACCAGCGACCTTCATCTCCATCCGCCACTCCAGAGAGATCCCTCGAGCTCCAAGCCTCCTATTGGTGACAGCAATCGGCTGAATTGTCGAGCGACGACAGCGATCCAACTCCGGCGAGATCCTCGGCCCACCGCCGTGTCGCAGCCACTCCTCCGAGCAGCTGCACGAGCTCGGGACCTTACCGATCCCTCGAGCGACGACCCTGGAACTCAAATCCGAGCTCCAATCCCCAGGTAACCTCCTTCATCTCCTCCGATCTTCGTCTTTATTTTCTTGTTCTCTTTCTCCGATTTTATTCGCCGTCCACGACCATCTTCGCGCCTTCCAATCAACTCGCCGAGCTTCGCGTCGAAGCTCCGATCTTCGCAGTATCTTCCACGCTCTCCGACGACAAGTTTCACTCTCCTCCGACCAACAGCTCCGCCGTTTGGCTGGAGCTCGTTCGTCGGGCCACCTCACTTCCCCGTAGGCCTCGCCGAGCACTCCACTTTCCTCCACGAACACCTGCACGCCTCGGCTATCCATCTAACCCTTCGCAGGTCCTCAATCCTTCATTGGCCGGAGCCTCGCCGGAGCTCCCTTCGAGCTTCATCGCCGCAGAGCTCCAGCACATCCCCAGGGATCTTAAGGCCACCGGAGAGCTCGCCGTACACTCCCGCTTCTTCTGAGCTACGTGGGAGCTGAAGAAGCTCCTCACCGACGCCTGGTGACCGAGGCGGAGCAAGCCCAGTTCCACCGGAGTTCCGCCTTCTCCTCCGCAGGTGGCGGAGGACCCGTCGAGACGACGCAGCAGCAACCGTTCGATCGTCTGATCGAACGGCCCTCGCCCCGCCACGCGTCCCTTTGCCGCCCCCGTCTTCGACCGTTGATCACGCTTCGGATCAGACGGCTCTCCAGCCGCCACGCACCTTCATCGACATCCCTTGGATCTATCTTGATCCAAGGGCCTTCAGGCTGCCACGTAGACGAGTCCGAGCCTCGGCTCTCCAAGCCTAGGCTCGGGTGACCCGAAGCTGCCCCGAGGCTGAGACGAACCTCCAGAAGGCCCGAGCCTCAGACGCCCTCCGAACCTAGGTCGGCCACGTGAGGCGCACGTGCGACCTGGGTTATTTGCATCGACGCCCCTGGAGCTTTCCATATTTGCGAAGAGGCCCCTGTGAAGCAGACATCACGTGAGGAGCACGTGTCTCGTGGAGAAATTGCATAGAAGTCCTGCATACTATTGGTAATTGCATTTTAGTCCCTGTCAGCACGTTTACTTATTGAAATTTTATTTTCCAGTATTGCATTTACACCCTTATGTTTGCACGTGTCCATAGCATGCATTTTTCATCATTTTGAAATTCTAAAAATTGCAAGTTGTTGAGAATTTTGTCCTCTATCAGTTTGTACCCGTGTCTGATTTTTGTTGGCTTAATTGAATTATCAATGAATTAATTGGTTCATTTGTGTCATATTTTGCCCAGTGATGCCTTTTGATTTTTAATTAAATATCAGTGCCTTCAAAAATCACCAAAAATTCACAGTAGCTTAAGGACACCATTTTCAACACTCCATAAAAATTTCATGTCATTTGCACGCATAACGAGGCCTCAATAAATAGTTTAGTGATTTTCTTTAATTAATTTTAATTAATTAATTTCACAGTGAATTTTAGTTCTGTTAATTTTCCCAGGTCCCTAATCATTAGACCTTCCTAGGATAATTTTAGTTCTTGGAAAAATTGTGATTTGATATTTATTAAAAATTAAACACTGAAAATCACTCTGTCTGTTTGTTTAATTCACAGAAAATTTATTTTGGGTCGAAAAATTCCAAAAAAATTAGTGTAGGTCATTTTCATCATAAATAATCATCTGGCCAATTTTCATTATTTTTGGACTTCGTTTGATACATCAATTAAATTTAAAGTTAAATTGGCTGAGATTTGTCTGCATATGTCTGCATAAGGAATAAAAAGACCAAAAAAATTTGACCCTCGAATATCAACACTTGAAAATTGCTGTAATCCACCTAAGGAGACAGTTGCCTCCCTGAGATCGACCTTGGACTCCACCAAGTAAAAAAAAATATCACCGCTTAAAATTGACCAAAATCTGATTTAAGTGGTTTTTGATCAACCTTCCGTATCCGACTGCAACGAACACTTAAAAGTAATTTGGACCATTAATTTGACCGAATTAACTAAGGGTGCGGGAGCGCTCATCACCCAACAAGTTGTCAGGGCAAGTTTTTCTTGATAACGGATTGGAGACCTAATCCCGGGATGTTACACAAATTAAATTTGTGAAAGTACCTATACACATACATACATATGTACATGTATACATACATGTATATATGAATGTATGAATGTGCGCATGCATATATAGTTGTAACTTATTAAGAATTACTTATTTGTTTGTATTGTATCATATATAGTACTATTAAAAAATTTCTTCTATATTTAGTTATGCTTATTCAATGTTAAATGTTCCGAACAATCTATACATTGGTGCTTGACTGAAGCAAATAAGAGTGTATACCATACATTGATGATGATTTTTTTAAAAAATGAATGTTATTCAAGGATCGTTCTACATTGAATTGAATCCAAACGTCTTGAACCAAGATTGAGTCGAATCAAACATGAACACCATTTGAAAAATCTAATTGAACATGAACCCTCAAATATCCTAAACGAAGCAAACTGAATTTGAGTGGGTTCACTCAAGCTCAATGTGATTACATCATGTGTTCTAGGATTCAAAGATATGGTACTACTATTCTATGTTTTTTTTGAAAGCATGCTAGTCCCTATGTTATGCGGAGCTGAGCATCTTCTATAAGATGATACCAAGTGTGTCCTCTGCACGGGGCCTTGTGCAGTAAACCACATATGGGTGGTCCTTCGTCATTAGGGGTGGGGGGCAAAGATTTAGGGAAGAGGGGTAGTCGTGTGGGTAAGCATAGCATTTCTTGTCAAACCACCAATCACAATTTAGAAAAAAAGAGTGGGGTTTTTTATTATTCAAGATCTGATTCTCATCTGAAAGTCTCGCATTAGAAATCCTAACTCAAAGAAGAATCCTTCAACGACATCTTTGAAAAGAGAGATTAACGGCTCGAGCAAGAACTAAGTTCTTGACAGTCCCAGGGTGTCTCCGAGTGAGGTACCGGAACATAGCAAGTGTGAGGAAAAGCTATATGTCCTGTCTAATATGGTGATGTCAATGTGGGAGGCAAGGAAGGTTGGCTTAGGTTTTCATTAGCAGGAGAGAGCTTGAGACTGAATGCATTCTTAGAGGATTACCCATGAGGCAAATAAGGTATATTAGAGGGATAGTCCTTGGAACCACGCATGCTTAATGTACTAGAGATCAAAAGAACTGACATGCATGCATATTCAGATATTGGCATATTCTTACACTTTTTATTAATTCAAATATAGAACATTTCATAGGAACTTATAAAATGAAGTACTATATCTTCAAGATAAATACACCGATGGAAAATTGGCATTCAGAATTCAAATACAAATATATCGCGTATTGAGTTCCTTATTAATGTTAAACATTCCTATCTTCTTCAACACTCATGATATTTGTTGTAAAAAAGCTCGATTTAAGCAAGAGGACATGAACATTGTAAGAAATATATGTTGCCGCTAAGTAAGGTTAAAATCTGATGGTGTATGGCTTTGGTCGGTAATATAGCTGGGAGGGAGAGCTTTATGATAGATATTGATTGTGTTAGAGACTTGTACAATTCTGCATGTTTGTTTACTATAAGTAGTACCAAATAAATAGATTTGTGTGTCCTACACAAGCAAACGTATCCCTTCTTTTATATTCTTTGAGTAATATTTAATAACACTTCGTGGATTTAGATTGTCTCCTATCAACATGTTCTCATTTAAATTCAACTTAATTCGAGACTCATATCCCAACCATCAACCTTATATAACTTTAACGAGATTAGAATTGTTGAAATTGATTCTTCCAGATGAATGCATTAAGACTGCTAGTTTTACACAATAATTGAGACACATATTCCTCTAGTTAATCTAAGTTAATCTTTTCAAGTCTTATGGTGTAATTCCAAATTCAACTGAATTCGAGAACTGTCCTGTCCTTCAAGACTATCAAATTAAAAATGTCTTAGAATTGTTAAAATTGATCCCTTTCATATAGACATATTAGGAATGTCTGTTTCACATGAAATTTGAAATGAATATTACACTTATTATTCTAAGTATACACCCCAAGGTTTAAAAAAGCAAAAAAATGAAATAAAGTGGGTGGAAGCAAGATGGTGTATGCTCTCAGGGAGCATACTCTTTTGACCCCGTATGTGTATATGTGTATTAATTTCGGTGTCTTTAAAATGAGATGGCTTCTTTCCTGAGCATTTAATGTTCAGAATTAGTTAAATAAAACTCTATACAAATTGTGTAAACTATAAACTTTATATTATAAAAAAATCGGAATGTTTATAAAATCCAATAATACTAATATTTTTGTAATCTATCTTGATGTACATGTGATGTTAATATCTATTATTAAATCTATAGAATAATAAAATTTAAAATATATCGAAAAATACCTAAATTGATGTTGGCTCATACTAAGAAAATACTATATACCTTATTTAACATTTCTCCTGTATATGTGAATGCTTAAGAATGGCATAGATGGATAATTAATCTTCTCTGCAATCTAATTACCACACAATCAAGATTAATCCCAAGTCATCTATTAATGGGACTCTGAGGAGTCAGGGAGGCTATATAAGGCACCCCACACCCCTATACTCATTGAGAAAACACAATAGAAGAATCTGTACTTTGAGACATTTTCCCATTATTTCATCTCGCTCCTTGCGGAGTAAGGTCAATGTAAAATCTCTTTGTTCTTCATTTTTTATCATTCATGATCTGATTATCGCTTTTGCGCTCTATTTTGCACAAGGTATCAAAGCAAGTTTGTTTTTGGAGATGTAATTCTATTTCCAAGTTCGATTGTTACATGTTGTTTAAGAAGACCTTTATCGCTTCAGCATCATGTTTTGAAATCCGATGTACAATCTGCGCATATGTGCGAGTTCTAAAGACCTGCTCATCGTCAAGTTTGAGAAAGTCATCTAGAGTTCCATCACTTCTGCACGACGATGCGATGGTAATGGCTAGAGTTCTTGATGGATACCTTATCGTGTAGAGAAACCCCTGGGGCAGCCCCTCTTCTCCAATCATTGAGGCATGAGGCGATGCCTTCAAGCATTGCACCCATGTGGAGAGAGATTCTTCTTTGAATATGGGGCATGCGTAGGAGTAGGCGGTACACCTCACACAGTATGCCTTTGAGCTAAACTCTGTGATCCCCTCCAAGCATGCATCGCTAGCCCCTCCACACGTGCATGACATGTACGTGTGCAACTCATTGGTTGTAGAGCTTGACAACTCCTCTGAATTTGCACAGTTGAAGTCAGAGGATGTTATTGGTCCTCTTATAAATAAGATATGTGGCGATAGGCATTTGGATAAGACCACATGCCAGGTATGGTCTTGTCTATGGAAGGGAGAGGTAGGAAGAGATAGATAGAGGAAAGTTAGACAATGCAAGATTCAAATATAGAGATTCGACGTATGTGATCTGTTGGATTTGCAATCAAAAGGGGCATTAAAAGACATAGTTAAAGTTCCCAAGCAAGTAGAAAGGATAAAATGACAAAAGTAAAAATACTATAAATCTTATCGATAGTGAGGATAGCGATGCCTTCATATGTATTGCAAATTTTCAAAGTGAGTTCTTGATTGTGGACTCAAGTGCTTCATTTTCTATCGCCTCATAAAAACACATCCTCTAAAATTATGTGAGAGGTGATTTTGGGAAAGTAGACACATACCCACTCTAACAAGGAATCATATATTTGTCGGATAGCTATTCAAGAGATCATTTATTCTAACTCGATATAAGAAATGTGGAACCCTATATATTATATCAGGCTCATATGACAAGATAAATGTTGCATCCTCTTACTGTGATGTTAGCACTTAGCATAGACAACTTAGTCACATGAGCGAAAAGAGAATGAAGATCGTGTAGAAGAGGTTAAAGTTATACATGGATGATGAGATGGACTCCTTCACAAAAAAGGTGAGGGATTTAGTCCCATTACCGTAGGAAAAAAACTTTTGCACAACAAGTGGGTATGCAGGGAGAAGGAGAAAGTTGATGGTACCAATATATACAAGGCTCGACTAGTACTGAATGGTCTTCAATAGAAAGCATGAGTTGATTTCACATAGATCTTTGCACATGTTATAAAGGGCTCAAAATCAATCCAATATCGGATATTGCAAGTAAAGATATACATTGGGAGCAACTATGTGTTCAGATAATATTTCTCTACGACGATGTTGAGGAGGACATCTACTTGCAACAACCACGGAGCTAAGCAACTTCTGAGAAGAAAGATACGATATACAAGCTCAGAAGAAGCCTGTAAATTCAAAATAGACACCAAGGCAATGATGTAATTTTTTTATGTTTTCATGGAAAATACTGGATTTCCCAAGCGCCACGCTGATCATTGTTATTACCTTAAGAATTTCGGTATGTCTTACATTATTCTATTATTATATGTAAATGGCATGCTTGTTGTAGGTTATAGCAAAGAAGACATAGTAAATCTCAAGTCATTGTTATCCAAGTAGTTTGAGATGAAGGATGTAAGGTCCTACAAAAAAAATCATTGGAATACAAATTAGTAGGCACGAGAAGAATGAGAAGTAGAGATTGTCTCAGTCAAAGTGCATCTAGAAGGTATTGGAGAGGTTTAATATGAAAAATGCAATACTTACTCAAACACCTTTAGAGAGCTATTTCATACCTTTAAAGGAGAAATAACCTGCTAGGTAGGAAGAGCATGAGTACATGTCTAGAGTTCCCTACCAATCCGCTGCTAGCATTTTTATATATGAAATAATTTGCACAAGACCAGATATCTTCCATGCAATGCGAGTCATGAGAAAATTCATGGTTAATACTTACAAGGAGCATTGGGATGTTGTGAAATAGACTCTACGATGTTAGAGAGGTACCTCTAACATAGCATTTTGTTATGAAAACACTAACATTTCTATTTGAGATTCATGGTCTCAGATTTTACAAGAGATATCGATGACAAGAAAAGCACAACAATGTATATTTTTAACCTTTGGAGCGGAGTCGTTAGTTCACTACAAAAAGGGTGCGATTGGCGTGCACATGGTGGCTCGTGATGTACACTTCGATTGCACGCCAAATGCACACCCATATACTAGGCGAGCACATGTGCGTGCTCGATGTGTGTTCGCCCAATGGAGGGTTTCTAGGTCAGGTGGGCGAGCACCTGTATATGCCAGATGCTCGTCCGACCTAAGCGCATGCACAATTGTGTTCGCCAAAGGCTCAGTCACATCCGTGCTGGCGAGCCAACACAGAGCACTGGATGAGCACATGTGCTCATGCAAGCTAAAGTGTAGAAAAAAATATACAGGTTCGACGGGATTTAGGCACCGTGTCGAACCTGTATAACCTGCCAAGAAACCACTGCATGTGCTTATTAGAGTTGAGAAAAGTGCCTTTAATGTGACATCCATCCAATTAATTCAAGTAACTTGTACCTGCCAAACTTACATAATATATATGAACTTACGCACTAAACATATAGGATAATATACAATTTCATTATATGCATCACATTTAGCAGTTAAATATAATAGCATTAGATTTTCAAAATGTTCGGCAACTACTAGTACAACTAATTCTATTTTAAAAGTTCATACAGATTAAAAGATTTGTTAAAAATCCACAACAAAATAATATAAAAACCACCAATCATTTATTTTTTATCTAAATATTTTTAAAATAAAATCTTGCTTTCCTTTCTTTTTCTCCTTCTCCTCCTTAAATCTGGTATACATGTGTGCCTCTTCTTCTGGGTCATTCTCCTCCTCATCTACATCTGATTCAATCTCCTCATATTGAAATGCATGCCCTTGTGACCTATTTTATGGGAAGATATATATATATATATATGTTATGCGATTGAGGATGTTGAAATACAAAATTATTAGAGTTTAGAAGGAGAATACTTACATGTATGCCCTTGCTGGAGCATCGCCACACTCTCTACCATCATCGCCATATGGGACTCCATCTGTGATGATGGCTATGATGATTGTGCCTATGAATATGATGGCTGACCATAAGAAGAATATGAATGATGATGTTCCTCCACATAGTATGGAGGAAGACCACCAAGCGTCTGCGTCCTATTCGCCACGATATCCTTCTCCTCCAACACCTATTAAAATTTTGGCAGTTTAATATGAATATATAGTTAAAAATTGAATATACTAAAATAATATTTATCTATAAATATTTCCAAATTGCTTTATCAAATGGTGGTTGTTCCCTATTAGGATCTCCACTCTATTTCTTTGCAGCTAGTGCCAAATAAGGATATTGAAATACAAATTAAAAAATATAAGAAATGATTATATTATATCTTTCAAATTACTTATATATAAAAAGACTAACCAACAATTCTCCTACTTCAGGAGTGGACCATTGAGACTCTCCATCTTTCCCACTCATGTGGGACCTAGACCACCACTTCTGAAAAGTGGGTTCTCTTTCCAACCTTATCGTCTGAAAAATAAATATAAAAATAATTACAGAATGGAAGTATAATAAGTTAGTGTTTAAAATATAATTTCTAATAAGAAAGTACAAGCTATGCTCTAATCTGATTGTGGCTTTTAGAGCCACTGGTCGATTTGATCCTCAATTTTTGGTGGTTTGTCCTTCAAGCCAATGATCTCCTCTCAAACTCAATATCTGCAATGAATGCATCACAAAAACCCACCCACCTGCAACAAATATGTTATAAATATTAATTTTTTAAAAATTACATCATAAACTATGGAGCTAATACAATACCTTTCCTCCGTATACCGTTTTGGTAGGCGCCTCTTCATCTCTTCAAAACTCATCTCCTCGTATCCCGTCCTCGCATGAGAGTCTCTCCTTGCCTTAAAAAAGTATCGCTCATCATCTTCTCCACCAAATGAATAAATGCTCGACGATAAGCCTCTTTCCTCGTACCAAGAACTAAATGATACCGATTCTGAAAAAGTATTGTAAAATATTAGATTAAATAGTATCAACAAATTTAAATGAATGTGCTAAAATATTATACTTACCAGAAACATCTCAAACAATCTCTCCTGCTCGGTAGCAGGAATGCGACACCACGAAATTGCATGCTAGTCAAATGTGTCTTGATTATGTTGGTAATATTCTTTTCTACCTTGTTGCTATTCAAAAAATTCCTGCATATTTTGTAAAATTTTCTAATAATATGAAAGTTAAAATGATAAGGTTTATGTATATGAAAGTTAAATTTAAAAATTATAAAAATCATATCTCCCATCTGTAGTAAATTCCAACAAAGGGTATGACTCCGAAGTCTGCCACCTCCAGTGGGTAAAGGTACGTGGATGTTTGGACGTGCAGAAGAAGGTGAACCAAAATCCATTGAGGTTCGTGTTGGTATAGGTACCGGACATGCAGCATGAGTGGCTGTGTAAGATGGCTCTCCATATACGCCTCCATAAAAGGGAGGGGAAGGATATCCAAGAGACTCATAATAGGCTATGACCTATCGAGCCTCGTCAGGAAGTGACTCTAAAGTAACAGGCGGGGTCGGCTACGTACTAGAAGAAGGTGAATCTGACAAGGATGGACGAGTCGATCACTGAGATCTATGAGCCGCCACGTCCAAAACCTATCATGACTTAATGATGATGTAATAGTTAATTAAAAAGTTATTAATGAAAATTCTTATTGATTGGAGTAGAATATTTTACTAAAACTTACGGTTAATCTTCGTCATGTTATTCGGGTGAATTAAAGCATATTTTCTGAATCATCATTTGTGGAGTCTACATCATCTTGTAGGTCAGCACATAACACCTCATTATCCATCAATCGAATCGATTAGATGATTGGAACTTCTTCTGCTATATTTATTCGCTCATGAGTCGGTGTGAAGTCTTCATTTATAACATCTTCAAGATGAGTGTATTCATTAGAAATATAACCTCGAGAGTTTATCTTCGCGACACTGAAAGATTCGACATTCTTTCTCTTCTTTGACACTTGTAGGAGATAACAAACTTGGTCCACTTGAGAAGCTAGAGCGGAGGGTTCAAATCTACGTATAAATTTTCTTGGTATCACATCGACAATGTTATTTCTCTTATCAATCACTACACCTCCATTGGGGTCGTACCAATCACACAAAAAGAGAACTACTTTATTAAAGCTTGGAATACTATATTCTACTTCCAGTATCTCCTTTAATGGTCCATAGTAATCTAGATGATCTTCCTCGTAACAAGATTCACGAACCATCACTCCGTGATTCTGAGTTGTTAAATATCTACAAGAATTAAAGTTATGAAATCGATAACTATTACTGCAATAAAAGTTGTAAGATCGGACCTTATAAACTAGACCTTCTCCAAACTATTTTAATATTTGTGTATGATAATGACCACCGTCAAATTATTTTGTTTGATTCTTAAACCATTCCGAAAATTGATTCCTGTAGATGCTCACAACTTCATCATCTGAATACATAGGATTTTCTTCGATAATTTTCCTTCTAAATTCCATAAAATAAGTAAAGAAACATTAGAAATAAGTGGAAGGAAATTTACATATGTATATATAAAGTAATACATAAATGTATTGAACATATGTTGTTATTTCCTCGCAATTGTCTAATACGTATAGCTATGCAACATCTTTCTCTTTTTTCGATAATAAACATTATGTAGCCTTTCTTATGAGATATGAGGTTCTTCCTCAGAGTAAATTATCTCATTCCTCCTTAATCTGTTGTGGATAGTCTCCACATCTTCTGGAAGATACCTAGTACAGAATATGGTGACTTCCTCGTAAATTTACTGCAAACTTATTGATCCTTCCACTTTATTTTTGTTTTGGACCTTTCTTTTCAGAAAGAACATGAACGTATGTAAAATATGTATATGTTTTTATTCATATATCAGAAGAATAAAAAAGAAATTAATACCTAGAAATAACTTTCAAATGGATATATTCATCGATATTTTACAGACCCTCCAACTTTTGCTTCGTATAGAAGATGAATAATCAAATGCTCCATTGAATCAAAAAATGACGACACAAATATCTTCTCCAAATTGCACATAATTATAGGAATATTTTTCTCAAGATATTCCATCTCCATCCGGTGTATATGTGACAAGTAGAGAACCTAGAAAAATCTGCTGACATCTGATAGAACATCTACAATATTTTTGGTAACAATCCTCTGAACACTAGCGGTAGCAGTCTTTCCATGAAAATATGACAGTCATGACTCTTCATTCCCTTAAACGAAAACTTCTTTAGATCGACCATATTTGAGAAATGTGATACATATCCATCTGAAAACTTCAATTTACTTATCCATTCGCAGACAAATTTCACTTGATTTATGTCTAATGTATACTTCCCTTTAGTAATTTCACTTCTATTAACGCATTCCTTTATATACAATTTCGTTCGATTGTATATGATTTAAAATCACGACGAGACTTTATTGTATCTTTGTGCGATTAGTTACATTCATAACTGTATAGAAGATGTTATCGAAGATATCTTTCTCTATATGCATAACATCTAAGTTGTGTTGTATCAATAGCTTACTCGAATATGGTAATTCTGAAAATATACTCTTCTTAATACAATTGTGACTGTCACCAAAAGAAGGAAGAGTTTTTATTTTATCCCCATTGTTCAAGGCTGAATTTTCCAATTATTCTAATCTTGATAATATCCTTTCGTCATTTTTAATTCTCGGAGGTTGTAAGATCGTTGATATTCTTTTTAAATGATTATTGTGTCTTCAATAAGGATGATTGTTTGAAAGAAAACATCTGTGACAATAAAAAACAGGGTTTCTGACTGTGTTGAAGCTGGAATGATTTTGTACCTTCCATACAATATGGACAACTTTTACGTCCATGCATACTCTATCAAGATACATTCCATATGCCGAAAAGTCACTTATAGTCTAGAGTAGAGATACTTTTATATTAAATGTTTAACTTTATTTACATCATATGTATCCTCTCCATCGACCCATGGCATTTTCAACTCGTCTATAAGAGGATGTAAATACATGTCGATGTATTTTCTTGGATGTGTAGGTCCTGGCACTAAAAATAATAGAAACATAAATTGTCTCTTATTAAGTAACCATGGGGGTAGATTGTATGGTGTTGTCATTACTGTCCAGCAAGAGTAATCTTTACTTCTTCCATGAGGATTAAACCCGTTGGTACATAAACCTATAACTCAATTCCTTTTTTCTTTCAAAAATGAAGGAAATGTTGACATCAATAATTTCCAACAATCATACTCGGATGGTTTCTCCATACTCATCAACTATATGTTTTGCATGCCATGTCATATTTTTCATCGTTTCCTTACAATAATATAACAATTTTAATCACGACGTCAACTGGAAATAACGTAAAACCTTTCTCAAGCGTTTTATGTCACTCTTACTTGATTCCTGAAATCTTGGCTCATCAAATTTCGAACAACATGTCAAATGCTGATGTTCACCATAGTATAAAATATGGTGATTTATACAAGAATCTATTTTAACTTCCGTTAAACCATCTTTCGCATCATCTTCTTGATTTTCTAATAATTATCAGGTAATTCAACATCTTCTAGTAATATTTTCTTGATAATTTTTAGCATGACATCAAAATTACGATCAGTCATATTATACTCTATCTTCATCGATAGAAGATCTGGAACTGTAGAGAGTTTTGAATATGTCTTACAACCCAACCACAATGGTTCTTCTGCTTTTTTCAACAGTTCATTCATGTATTCTCGACCATGCCTCCACCAAATCTGATATCCTTCCATGAAACCATTATTGTAAAGATGCAACTGAGTTTTATCCTTAAAACTATTCTTCATTAAATGACACTTTTGACATGGACAAAAGATAGTACCATCTGAATCCATGACACGAGAATCATGTGCGTAAGCAAATTCTACAAATTCTTGAACACCTCTTTGAAAGATATCTATAACACGCCCATCTACTACATGCTTGTACATTCACTTTCTATTAGCCATCTTTATCACCTGAATGTAACAATTCATACGGTCAAATGAGAAGAGAAGATTTAACTTTGGCTTAATCTCAGTGAACATAAGTAGAAAACCTAAACCCTAACTCATCATTAGTCTAAACCTATTATACTTAATTTAAGAGATGAGAAGTGTGTTAATTATGTTATCACTTGAGCCCGTCTATAAGGATTCAAACTTATTATAAGATGAACGTTGTCACATGCTTGCTTATTTCCGAGGAAAATTCGACAACATATTCCTGCATCTCTCCAGTATACCTCAAAAATTAATCGCAATCAACTTTCAAAACAATCACCGTAGTGACTATTTCGATAGTAAATCACGATTGGTTTAGTATACCGAAGAGGAAGGGGTTATGGAGCCGAATTTCCATCCGAAACAAGCAGCATGTGACAACGATCGTCTTTTAGTAAACGGACCCCCTTAGTCTGGGATCTCCAAACTAAGGAAAACCAACATTAATGTAATATTTTAAGATCACTTTATGCCGTACGTTTGTACGTGCTACAAATGAGACTATAAAATAATATTAAAATATTTATTCATTTATATTAGCCAGGTATTTACATATATTTGGTTGGTTAACGATGGGGATATGGATAAGTGTGATCCTAAATTAGTGCCTAATAAAGTGTTTAAATGAACAATATTTAAAGTGTACTTGAAAAAAAAAGATTTCTCCACCCGTAGACATCAAAATCCACGATCATTTTACTATGATATCCCATCCCAAAGTGAATCCAATAGTACTTACAAAATATAAAAAAAATATAACACAATTAGAGGCGATAAAATCCTCCAATGTGTTGCACACGTCTCTCGGTGCGCATGGCCACACATCACTCGGTGTGGAGGGACGCACTGTGTGTGAATGATTTTGTATGATTTAATAATAACTTCTTAGTGTTTCAACCTTATTATCTACCTAACTATAAGTTAATGTGATACAGTTGGTCACATTGACTATAAGTTAATGTGATAATAAAATTATTACAAAAGAACTATTGATGTTTGTCATATCTCATATCTACACTCTATGAAAAAGTCTATCTCATATCTACACTCTATGAAGAGGATGTTTGTCTGCATGGAGACATAAATAGACACACAATAAAGAATATTCAAGTAAGCTAATCCCAATTGATAATTATTAAATAATGTAATCCAAATCAAGTATTAAATAATTCACATTCTATTTATCATTGTGCAAAGTATGTCATGTTATTCACAAGTTATACTTAATGCTATTTAAGCACAATTATACCCTGTCACGACATGATATTCCTATTTCATAGGTTTAGTCATTATAAATAGTCAATAAGGTATATTAACAAGCATAAAAGTGACAAGAGTATTTAGTGTACGATTTTAATGTGCACATTTAGCCATATCATTAGTTGTGGCCTTTCATCATACACCTTTCGTGCATATAAAATTTAATCTATACTTGATAACAATCATCACATCTACCAACAAATAGATACTAATTGAATCATATGCAACATACACAACATGTTCAAGCAGTCAAAATTTAACACATTTAACGAATAATCTATCTAAACCATCCCAACATAAATAATATGGAATGAAATGCTAAAAAATGAGAGAAAGGAAGAAGGGATATACCTAAGGAAAGATGCGTGTGTGCTTCAAAAACCCAAATGGGGGTCGTCGGATGCAAGGGGGTGGAGCAACAATTGTAGGAGGAAGAGATTTGGGGATGGGTCACGTATAGAATGAGAAAGAAGGCTTGCTTGTCGTTCTGTTTACAAATGTGGGCGAGCACATTAAGTGCTCACCCGATGTTGGCACTTGTGCTCGCCCATATTTGAAAATGTGCCACGCACGCCACTTGAAAAATTCAAATGGACGAGTACACCAGGGCGAGCACGCATGTTAGCGGAGTACTTGCCCGCAGATTCGAAAAGGCGTGACTCCAAAATTAGTTTAAAATTTGACTGGGCGACCCACATGTGCTCCCTCCGTCCTCGACAGTACTTGAGCAAACACTTGTGCTCGCCCACCCCTCACAGAATTGTGCATGTCAATCATGCCTTTTTTGTAGTGGTTAGACCTCTACACTATGGAAAATAGTAGCCATCTTGACCACAAAAGGAGAATATGTATGCTTTTGCCTTATGATTGGCTAAAAGTTGTGGTGGGGCTTGCTGAGACGGTTGATCCTCCTCTTGCCTTATGATTAGCCTTGATCTGGCTAGAAGGATTGTTGATGTGCATGATCCTCATCATGTATTTTGATTGGATGCGAGTTGAAAGGTGGTTGATTTTTCTCTTACCTTGTGATTAGTTGAGAGATGCGGAGGGTTGCTGAGGTGCGTGATCATCCTCCTTCCTTGTAGTTAGCTGAGAACTAATGGAAGGATTATTTTATACCATAGGTCCTTTTGTTGCAGTATAAATAAAACCTTGAGGCAAGTATCGTATTCTGAATAAATTCAAGAAATGACAAGAGAGGGTCTGATTTTGAGAAAGTAGAGTATGTACTTTGCAAAATCATTATAAATCCTTGTATTGTACGATTTTACAAGCTTTTCTTCTTTTATCATTATTTTACCTACATGTTGTATCCATTCCCAACAAAAATATTGGGCTTGGACTATATAACACATAAGTTATTGGAGCTTGAAGCAGTAAATGCTATACTTCCCTATTTTGGAAAGGGAGTGTGTGCGAGTTGAGTATTTCAAGAATAGATTTGATCTAACCGATTATACTTGATTTTTTCTGTTAGGATATTCTCTTTATAATTGTATAATTTAGAAAAGAAAAATAGTACATATAAATAATAAATAAGTGTGTGGATAGAAAGGAATTACTTATGAATAAATTACTAAATCATATGTAAAAAAGCACAACATTCCATGATTTTCTATTGAATTCACTTGATTATCTATAAGCTAATAATTTGAGACCATGAACATGAGAATGATTTAATGGGTACATTAACTAGAAGGCACCATAGAGCATACTTTGGCAAATACATATAAACCTCGATGAACAACGCAACAGACCTAGGCACAAAATAAAAGATTGTTCATCAAAACTAAAAAATCTCCTAAATAAGGTAGTGAATTCTAGAGCTATAGAACTCCAAAAAAAACAAGCCATTGCCATGATATTGCAAGTGAATATTTGATATGCGAATGCATGTTTATAGTCTTCATTTTCATTGGTGAATTTTCTCTTAATGCAATCAGTGGTACTCCTTAAAGAGAACCAATAAAGGACAATGATAATGTTAGTACATAGAACTCTTAGAAGTAAAACTTTCGTAGATTGTATGAAAAGAGTGTCTACAATGAGGAAACTAGTATTCTAGAATGTATTACAATGTTCCTTCCAACCTACCCACTACATAGAGCAATATGAAAAACAACACAAAAACCTAAATAAGTGATCATTCAAGCCTTGAAGAAGTAGCTGCTATGTGTCACAATAAAGAAATGCTTGACTTCCTCTCTTTCTCTCACTCACTCTTAGTACACATGTATGTATATATGTATGTGTGTACATATCTCTTTGTTTATGTGTGTTCTTATTTTCATTCTTTGAAAACATATACAAAAGTAGCAAAACAAACCCTCAAATATGGGATTGGGCAAAAATACAATCTAATTAGATTTGAATAAGAGAAATTACCGTAAAAGTGCATGCATCAAAGATGTAATAAATAACCATGATCAATCAAAGGTAATGACAAAAAGATGAGGTAGCTCATGGTATCAATACACAGAATATCGTATAGAGTCGATAGAGTTGAGTTTCTCCATGCCTAAGTGAAGTCACTACAAGAAAAATGAGTTGTGGTCACGGAATGTGGCTACGGAAACTTGTGGTCATGATAATTTCGTGGTCACTAGTTTCTTGTAGCTACAATCCGTGGCCAAAGTCTTCATACAAGAGTTGTGGCCATGACAAGTTCTGTGATCACTTGTAGTGGCCACGATATATTCGTGGTTAAAAAACTCTCGCGACGAGACCTGTAGCTGTGGCTACTGGCCACAACGTGTAGTGACCAGAGTCCAATTCCGTGGTCACAAACCCCACATCCATGGGCATAGTTCCGTAGCCAAAACTTGTTTTCCTTGTAGTGTTTGCTTTTCATATCTAATGGATGTTATATTTTACGTATTCGAATATATTATGTCCGTGTCTACGTGAAGATTGCACATGCAAATATTTACGAGCTAAATCTAGAGATTTGTCCATGACTAAGACATTGCCTACACAAATATATGTGCTAAGTTTGGTTTTGGAAGTATACACTATCATAAAATTGATCTATGACAATGAGTAGTTTAATATTCGTTTTTATATTTTATATTTTATAGTTTATATTATTAATGTAATAATGGATACTATTTGTTGCAAAATTATCTTTGATTCTTTGAAGCCGCAATGGATATAATATTAGTTGTTATATTACTAGCAGCGAATTGTTTGACAGTGTTCTTCTAGTTGTTGCTAAATTAGCAACGGTTAATGAAAAAAGTCAACATATAATGCATGTTAAATAATTTTTTTAGCAAGGAATATGCCATTCATTTTGAATTACGAGAATAAGTTGCAACAAATAATATTCATCTTTTTTATAAATTTGATAGGTGGAAATAAATTTTGCCATGAGTATTAGATTGAACCAAGACAATCGTAGCATGAAACCTATACTCTTAACTCGGTTCAGGGGAAGCTTAAAATTGAAATCGGTCGAGCATGGGCAAAAATGTAGGTCCATATGATTTTCCAGGTGCGCCCATTGAGGTTAGACAAGCCCAATCTGTTGAACAAGCCTGATATAGTATACATTGAGGTCCAATGATCTAAATTTTACTTTTCTCTTAGAATCTTCATTCATTCTAAAGTGCCTAGTAAATTTTAACATACTATAATGTGTGGATATGACTTCCAATTCTCGAACCATTTCCTATGATATATTAAAGATGTGAATTATATATAAACACTTCTCGAAGGCTTTTAATTAGATATTATACAAGAATATTAGAGCGTGACCCTTTTCAAATGAACTAAAAGAGTATATGTGATCTCATGATAGTAATGGTAGCAAATGGAGAACTTCTAATATTACCATTGTTGTCAAATATTTATAAATGATATTGTATTGGCTCGATCCAAGTCCAGCCAAATAGTTTTGGGCCATACTTGGATTGTGTTGAACTTTGGAAGACTTTCTAAGCCTTGAGAATGCTTCTTCTTTCTAGCAGGTTCTTTCTCCTTTGAAAGTGTGTAGCTCCTAAAGGTATTTTAGTAGGTATTGCATTTTTCATATTGAACTTCTCCAATAACTTCTCAATGTACTTTGACCGATGCAATCTCAACTTCTTGTTCTTCTTGTATATTCTAAGGATTTAATTTGTAGGACCAAGATCATTCATGATGTACTTTGATTGAGATAATCTCGACTTCTTGTTCTTCTTGTTTGTACTAATTTACATTTCAAGGATTTTCTTTGTAGGACCTAGACCAAGCCCACTAAATGAATTGAGCTTGGGTCCTTGCTCTACATGGCATGCATGGACCCAACCCAATGCCCACTACAACATAATTGATCTATAGTGACATTTTTTTTTTCAAAATCCATCACTAAATCAGTTGTTGGTCATGTTCGTTTGGAGAACAAGCACTGGAATAAGGGGTCAATTCTCTGTCTGATGCGGTTCCCAAGAGTACGGCTATTCACATCCACATCCCATTATTTCACATTATTTCACCATTATTCTTATCTTTATTTCATCTTACGTACCCTTATTCCATCTTTTTTTCCTTATTCCCTATATTTCCAATCGACGAAAGAATAAACCATTATTTTCCTTATTCCTCATCCTTATTTCTGCTCATTCTCGAATCGAAACTCCCAAACAGTGGCAATTTATTCGTTGTCGAATGACTTTTTATTCATGAGATTAGAGACGAATATAATATCCACTGTTATATCATTAGCGATGATCCATAGAGTGATGCTTATCCGTTACTTTTTCTAAAAATTTAACTAATTGTTGCTAAACTTTCAACTAAAAAATAGGTGATGATTAATTATTTTTTAAATATCAATGCATAACCATCGCTATATGGATCGCTAACAACGATATAGAGACAGATATGATATTCGTTGCTAATTTAAGTATACAAATTATTTCGCAACGTTAACAATAATCGATTTAGTGACAGATTTTGAAATAGAATGTCACCATCGCCAAATTTTTTGTAGTGCACTCATTCCTAGTTATTGTAGATCAATTTTATTGTAGTAAAAAAATGCATCTGTTACCATCAAAATTTTGTCCCAAAGTGCAATGCCGTCCCGAATGTCACTTAGAGAAGAAAAATATCTCTGCTTCCAAACTGCGGTATGATCGGTATCTATATCGAGCAATCAAAACTTAATTGTTGAACACGATTCAACCATCACACAGTTAACTTGAGCTTCCGTTGTTATAGTAGATGATCTACTCCCATCAACTCAAGTAGTAAGTATCTCGCATTACCGCTTAGCTTATTATAATAAAGAGACGAGAGGATTGTCTGTTGTAGCATCCCCTACTGCAATGCAGGGGATGTGACGGATGATGAATGGACGGCCTAGATGAGGGTCCGACTATCCTCGGCCCTTTCATTTTTCATCTGATGCATCCCCTCGTTACAGCAGGGGATGCTACAGCAAACGATCCATCCCCTAATAAAGAGACCACGGACCTTATCATTGCTGAATTAAACCTTTTGGCTATACGATGAATGAAATTCTTGATCTTTTCTCGAAAAAATACTATAACAAAGAGACCATAGACCTCACTAGGCAACTCATTTATAAATCTTGGTCAAAATATACAGTTATAATGGTGTCTGATCTTTACACAGACATTCTTGACCAAATTGTCTTTCTTTATTTGTTCATGAAACTTTGTGCACCCATCCTCTGCAGACTGCTAGAAACTAAGGTTTAAGATGGATTCGCACGTATCTGATTAATTTAATGGATCACACAAAGCTGCTCCATGTGCATCATATCATACTCTCGTCTTTATTTTTTTTAATATAATTTGATATAAGCGAAGGTGCTGTTCAGATCAGCTTTGCATCCTTTTGACCCATAAACACACACATGTGTATGTATGCAAATATGTGTATATATAGGCGTGTATATATTGGAAAACAGATGCATGAAGGGGAAAGATCTTTATAATCCAATCGCGATTTTATCCCTTAATTAAAATCATTATAATTAATAAATCAAAGTTACGTTATCATTTGATTTAGGGTCTGAGGTCACCTGTGACATTTCTCTCGTCGAACTTTGGAGCACAGTCGATTAAAATCATCTTATCTCGAAATAAGAACACTTCATCTCGAACAAGTAATTTCATAATAAATTACTCAAATCACGATGAAATTCATCGCTACAATATTTATTCTTTATCGCTCCATATAAAAAGTTTGTTGTTGTGAAGTATGAACTTCTCATCAAGCCATACTTGATTTCATAAATGATTAAAAAATATTCTGAACGCTACCATGAAGGTGCACATTTTAGAATCTATAATTTGGTCTCTACGGCTCATTTTTTTCATAAATAATAGATTAGATTTCAAATCTATTTTTAGCTCTATATAATTAAGTAAGAACTATCTACGAGCACACATGTGCAAAAGATTAGGCACTAGTAGCACCATGGTACTACACCTATCCAGTTACCTTATTTTGATTGGTCATATATATTAATATATCCATCCAAAAGTTAAACTTTTTTAAGAGAGATCAAATTTTCCTTTCAAATAAAAAAATACTAATTATTGAATTGCCGAGATTATCTAATCATTGGAAATTGGGATCTTAGTTGATTGGCATAACAAATAAGCTAGAGACTTGACCCGTTTCAGAAACCGGTCAAGTCCATACACCAGAGGCTCCATCTCAATAGATTCAACCTGTTAAACTCGATTCATATATCGACACATCTTTCAACTAGACATGAACATAACTAGCATTGATCAAATATCAAATTATATATAAATTTCGAAGTAAACTCGACTCCCATGTTCATATCTCTACACTTCACCCTCGCGAGAACCTAGCTCGATGCTATCGATCCAATCGAGCCATGGTGTGTGCTATCCACAAGTAGTTCCATAGTTGATTCCATCATTGCACTTTCAAGTGTAATCACTATTGATGTTGAACTTAATCATCTCGTGTCGTCGCTCCACCTATGTAGCCTTAGTTGCTCGTAGAAGTTCTTAATGAACTTCTCGGCCTCCTCGTCCACCTTCCCTTCTTCCTCCTCCTCGCCTGCCATGGGGAACGAAGAGTCCGTGATCCTAAGCTGCCACGCGGCCACCTCGGGGCTGCTTTGGAGGCCCCACCACGGGGAGCCAACTGCCCATTCCTCGGAATCCTCACATGGGTACTCTCCGAGCTCCAAGTTGACCACCTCCAAGGCCTTGGCGATGGCCTCGGGCTCCATCAGGTAGAGCTCCCTATGCTTGGGAGAGGGGGTGCTGCTGCAGCTGAACTCGGCCTCGCTTGGGTAGTGCACGTGCTTGTCATGGTGGTTGTGGTGGTGGTGGGAGAGTAGGTTGGAGAAGGCCTTCTTGGAAGCGAGCTTGCCGCGCTTGAGGAGTAGGTGGAGGTCGAGGAAGGGAGGTCGGTGCTTGGAAACGACCTTGCGTAGCATGAAGAAGAGGACGTGGAAGAGGCGGCGGAGCTTCTTGGGGAGTGGGGTGCGGGGTCTTTGGGCGGTGGTGGTTGGTTGGTTGGAGGCCATGGGTGCTGGTAGTGGTGGGAGAGTGGGGGAGTGGGGAGGGGTCGTATTTAAAGGGTGTTTGGTGGGGCTTGTGGAGTTGATGGGTTCATTAAAATTATGGGCGGTACGATGGAAGGGCACTCAGTCGAAAGGATGGTGGTGAACGTGGAAGAGAAAGCATGGAGTAATGGGTAGGGCTTGTGTGAGAGTGATTGGATATTTGAGGTGTGTTGAATCAAATCCAAATAAGAAGATCATTTAAGATGATTATCTCTAATACAAATGTTTAACTTTTTTTGCGAAGATACATCGACGTCGATGATGCCATATCAGTCGCCATACAAGGCAAATAGCTGGAGAAGTTGTGAAAGGATCATAGATATCATCAGTTGAAGAAGGAAATGAAGAGACATAGTGACCAAGCAGAAGTTGCACTCCAGGTTAAATGAGAGCGATGGGAAATGGCTGAATGATTCCAAGTTTGCAACAAGTAAACCAAAAAATACTTCGGTTGTAACATCCCGAGATATTATTTATGAGATGAATCTCCGTTACATTTTGACAATATAAGTTAAATTTTGATTCATTGAATTTATAATTTTTGTATGTATTTTTTAAATGTTGTTTTTCTGAAGAATAAATGACAAATTATTAATTGACTTTTTATTTTCACAGATCAACACTTGAATTTTACAATGAGTGCATGGATTTTTCAAAAAATAGAAAAAGTTTACAAAAGAATAACAAAGTTTGATGGATGCACGATATTGGCAAACTTCTTTGGCGGGAAACATAAAAATAATTTATATATTGTTAATAAGCATTTTATTTTATAAAAATCATATACGATTTACGAAAGAAACCACGAAATTTACAAAAAAAAAATATAGCTTACAGACATTGCTTCTAAGAATCTTGGCCGAAATGAAATTAGATATTACATTTCTTTTTACAAAACTAATATGTGGTTTGCGAAGGTCCCTATGAAATTTACAAAAATATCACAATTACAACATTGCTCCCACATAATGTTGGCTAAAATGAAATTGAATATTAGCATTTTATTTTATAAAATTCACACACAATTTACAAACGACACCAAGATCTTACAGAAACAAATGTCACAGTTTACAAACATTTCTCCCATATAATGTTTAATTAAAAATAAATTAAATATAACTAAACAAGGTACTACGAAAAATACTAATATTAGACCAATATTATTTGAATATAGCATGTAACATGAGGTGTATTTTCCTAATTTGTTAATTAAACAAATGCTTCTACATTTACTTCTCCCTAAAAATAGTATACATATGATGCCTACCATCTTTAATTTGTTCGCAATAGACCCCATTCAATTTATTAGGAAATGTAGTTGTAATAAAAATTCCTTTATTCTAAAAATATTTCCCACGTATACATCAATCAATTAGCCTATTATCTAAGTACTCTATATTTTAAGAAACATTGCTACGCATAAAATACATCGCTCAGAATTGCATATACGTTTGTGATTGGCTAAAGGATTTTACAAAATAACAATCAGCTTTTGTAATTTTGTACCCCTTATTTCAAAATACGAACTGCTATTACACCATGTTTTTTATAGAAATTTCGAAGTATACCAGGAGTCATATATCTAAATATACCAAGTCTTATCACTTGGATTTTAATAATAAACATTTACTAAGGGGATCCTCCTTTTCAGGAAGTATGGTTTGCTCTAAAATCACTTTCTTTCCATATGGTGGTTTCAATTATGGTGTATACATTTATTATCCAATGATCAAAATTGACACTATTTTATAATCATGGAAATATGCCACCTCTTATGAAAGCATATATATATATGTGTGTGTTTATGTAAAACAAACATTCCTAACATATCCATCTAGAAGGGCCCAATTTTAGCAATTTTAAGACTTTTAAAATTTTGCAGTCTTGATCGATGAACTAGAAGTCTCGAATTAAGTTGAATTTTTGATGACATAATGGTGATATATGGTGATCTAAATCTTACTTGATTTCTTTCAAAAAAATAAAAAAAAAGACATTTATGACACCGATGTATGTAAAAGTATGCACCTTGGTGCAAGCTCCCCAACCTCATGTATGTATGTATGTATGTATGTATGTATGTATGTATGTATGTATGTATGTGTACATATAACTTGAAATGAGGTGGCACCTCACCACAATCTTGGTGTGACAATCTATATAATCCATCAGATCTTGATTTACGACTGTAGATAAACCCACTAAATTAAACCCAAAACCACCATCGAAATGACCTCCAACTTACCATTTTTAGAAATTAAATTACATTTGATTATGCCATTATCTTGTTGCTTATTAATTACTCAAATTTAATTTCTAAATAAGCATCAAGCATGATCTTGGTTCTCCATTACTCTAATTTCTAAAATAAAGACACAACGGGGGGTTCTCCCCCCCTCCCCTCCAGTTCTTCATGCACCCTTGATGTAGAGGTGGTGGCTCTGCCTGGGGACGATAGTGGTGTGTGACAATGGCACAGCAGTGCATGGCGATGACAACGACGATGCATGAAATGACAGGAGGTGTGGTTGTGTACGAAGAATGCACAGCAGTGCATGGCGATGACAACGACGATGCATGAAATGACAGGAGGTGTGGTTGTGTACGAAGAATGTTGCATGTTCTTATTTTTTTTCATGTTCTTTAATTTTTATCTATCTAATAATCGAGTTCTAGGTTGGTTTAGATTGCCTTTATTTTTTATTTTAGTTTTTCTTTCTGTTGTGATTCTATCTCAATCCAATCTCCGATCATCCTCGATCGGGGATCTTGTTTCTCCTCTATTTTGTTTTTAGTATCTCCAGTCTTCATTTCCACTGTATACACCTTCATTTTCTCAAGTTTTAATTCATTAGTTCTAATCAAATTTCCCTATTGAGATTCTTAACATGTGATGTGAATTTAAGCAAATTTTGCTTGAATAAGTTTTATCTGGTTTCTGAGTGGGCTTAGGTAGATGTTAATAGTCTTGGGGCTTTTCTTACTCCTCTTCCCCTCCCCTCTTTAGACCATTCGAGGTCTAGACTAGGGGAGCTTTCCCCCATTAGTGACTTTAATGTTCTCACTTCCGATCATCCACGGCTTTGATTCATTTAATCATATTCTATAGGTTTATTTATGGTTTCATTAGCATAGAATTGATGGTTATAATTTACACTTTATTATATTAATTTAAAAAATTGATATTATAAGCTACATGTTGATTCATTTATTATATAATTTGTATGCTTTTTTACATGATCCTTTTTTAAGAATAAATGTTAAATTACTAACCGACTTTTTATTTTATAGGTTAACACATATATATATTACAATGAGATCGTGGATTTTATAAAAATCACATAAACTTTACAATGTATGACGAATTTTGAGGGACACATTTTATTGGCAAACAAGTTGACTAGAAATATTAAATAATTTACACATTAATAATAAAAAAATCATTTTAAAAAATCACGTGCAGCTTATAAAAGAGACCACAAATTTTATAAAAAATGACATAGTTTACAATCATTGCTCCCACATGATGTTTGGCTAAAAAATACTAGATACTAGCATTCTATTTTATGAAAAAAGTACATGCATTTTACAAATGAAATAAGAAATTAAGAAAATTATCATGGTTTACAAACAATGCTTCCACCGAATGATGGATGAAAATAAGATTTAGCATGTACTATGGTGTGCATTTTTCTAATTTGATAATCAAATAAACATACTCCATATTTAATACCCGAAAATAATATGCATTTGCTATTAAGCAAATTTAATGTGTTAGCAATTTACCCCATTCATTAGGAATTATAGTTGTAATAAAAATCCCATCATTTTGGGAATGTTTTCCTTGTGTACATATTAGAAACATAGCTATGTATAACACATAAAATTTTGTCAAATTTGTGCTTTTCTTCCAACATCAGTGGTTACGATTTTTTAATTTACGAAATGAGGATTGTAAAATAACAATCTTTTGTGATAACTATTATCTCAAAATGTGAGCATTTATTTCATCATATTTTCTAAAAAACTCAACGCTCACTCCTCATCATCATTCTAAATATAGAATATTTAATGACATGGATTTAGTAATTAAGCATTATTTTAATCCACACATAGTTTTAGGAATCTTTGTTACATGTAAACCACCAATTATATCATGATGATTTTAATCTCAAATGCATGCTTTCTATCTAATGACTGAAATTGGCACCTTTCCAAAATCAAGGAAATGTGCCACCTCATTTGAAAGATTCCCCATAGATGCATACACACATACTGACTGATGAAAGAGATTTTGAAAGGGGATCCTAACGCCTGATCTTGGAGGGTCTGCGGTGCCCGACAAGTCGGGTCCGACAATCGATGTAACGGCCGCTCTCACATTACTCGGATCGTATCTCAATCTCTCATCAACAATTAACCCACACTTATGATCAATCAATGAATAATAGTGAGCTAAAAGTTATTATACCCTACGTAATGATGTGTATAGTATGCAAGCGTAGGGGTCGAACCATAATGAAGCAATGAGAATATACTGCAAAAATTGACTAAAAAGACAATAAATGTTTTCGTATTTTTATATGGCTTTTTGAATTTTTATGGGTTTTTAATATTTTATTTTTTATTTTTAACGTATATATTTTTATAATTCCAATTTTATAATATATATATTTTTTATTTTCTGGTTTTTATTTTTATGTTTAATATATGTAATATGTATATAGAAGATACATAAATAACATAGGTATATAATATGTAAACATATATAATATAGAAAAATCATAAAAATACCCTAAGTACAATCCTTTTTATTTTGTAAGGGTTTTTAAAATATATAAGGCATTTTAAACAATAATAATATTAGTAATAATATAAGTAAATATATTTATATATATAGTATATAGATTAGTATTTATATAGATATATTTATAATAACATATTTATGTCTTTTTTATATTTTCACTATTGTTTATATTTTTCTCATATTTATCTAATTTTTTTATTTAATAAAAATTGCAAAAAAGTGAACAATAATATAAAGCCAATTGTTTTGGAATTTAAAAATAGCTATATAGTCAAAAATTTCCAAAACTATTTTTAATATAATAATAAAAAATCTATCAAAATAGAAATACAAATTTTGTATTTTTATAATTTTTAATGATTTTATAAGGTTTTTTTAAGTTTTTCAGTCTTTAGTGCTCTTCTTTTGGGATTTTTAGTGATTTTTGGTTACAAGTGTAAAATACAATAAATAAGCTACTATAGCTTTTTTGGATTTTTTCGAAATATTTTTCTAATTTTTATGTATTTTTTAATGCAAATAAGGAATAAATGCATTACTTATGATTTTTTAAATATAATAAATTAATTTTCTTTACATGTGAAAATACATGTGTTTTTATATGATGTCAAGCACTTAAAGTAATTTTCCTAAAATTTTTTAATGCAAAATAATATTTTTAAAGCAAGAAATAAAATAGATAAAAAATACATATATTGGCAGGGACCTAAATGCAGTTAAAATTAACTAAACCTTCACTCCAGAATACAAAATAAAAATTTCGAGGCCTCTGCGTAAAAATCCAAAATTTATTTAATTTAATACACCTAGTAGGGGTATAAATGCAATATCCATGAAACTACAAGGCATACATGCAATTTAACTACAAAATATTACACGCATTTAAAATTTTCCTAGACTATATAATGAACAAAACTCATAGGAGGCCCCTTGCAAAATGCATGCCCCCTCGTGTGAATGGGCATGTGAGATGACATGGCAAGGGACCTAAATGTAAATAAAAGAAGCACATGGGTTGTTATGCAAAAGTTACAAAAGTTTTGAACTATACTTTGAATTTTATGGACTACAATATAAATTCAAAAATTGAGGGATGCGGGCAAAATTAGCCCTCATGTGCATGGGCGGACGATTAGGATTTCTTCACTTATACACGTGTCTGCTTCTCGATGACCGATGACGCTTTGCTTGCGGATGGTGGAGATTATATCTTTGCTAGCGATCGGGTGGTTGAGGGTGCTAGGATCCAGCTGCGGCTGGAGCTTCTAGAGAAGGAACTCAATCAGACGGTTGTAGACCTCCCTAGAAGAACACATCGACCGAGCTTCGATAGGTTGCAGCTCCTCCTCCGATAGTCTTTTATGTTGTAAGAAGGCGCAAAAGCTCCTTGGAATTATTGTGCAGCCGCAGCGAGGCTCAGGAGAGGTCCGGAGCTGGCGGGGAGAGCTCTAGAGATCGAAGAGACTTCGAAGCAGCTAGAACCTCCTAGGGAGTCAAATTCACCTGGTTCTGAGAACTAATAGCCCCTTTACAAATAACATTATAGGGATCCTAGTTTGAGTAAGAAAGATGAGTATATATGATGTATATATCCAGTCTCTCTGAGGTTATTAAAAGAGAATACAAAGTCAAAATGGGAAGGCTTAGTGGATATCCTGGAATTGAGATCTCATTCAAAGAGCTCGGTATGAACAACCGCTTATAGAGTTTCAAAAATCTTGCATATGCCAATTATGTTATGGGGAACAATTTTGACCTACCTACATTCATGGGGAAGGATTTACCGAAATGGTATTTTTCATGAAAGGGATTTGTCCATTCTATTCGAAACCTTGAATGAGAGAACAATTGAATGATGACAAAATGATCAAAGATTGACATTCCTGATTTTGATTCAACAATGTACCAATACCAGTATCAGGAGTTTCCTTATATTAGATAAGTAGCTGAATCTTCAAGGTGTGAAGCGTGCCTAGATGAGAGTAACCGAGAAGAAATCCGTAATTCTTTTATATAGTTTGGATTTGAGAAGCTTTACATAGTTTTTTGAGGTCTACTATATTGAATAAAGAGAAAAATGAAAAATAGATGATCTTCCAACTAGTATATAAGTCCGACTTCTTCACTCTAAATATCACTCCCATAGCCTCTCTCACTGCATCTGGTGTCCTTACAGATTGAGATGAAAAGAAACAACCCTACTCTTCGATACATCGCTTTCTCTTCTATAATAGAGGCACAGTAATAAGCACTTGGCAAAAACCTTGGCCCGCTTGGTCTCGTCCGATCATTGCTTATCTCTTTCTTCTCTACTTGAGGGAAAGAATGCACCAGAGGTGAAAAAGCAAGAAAGAGGGCATTATTAGAAGTCTTGTAGTTGGCACTCGACAAAGGCTTTGGACCGTCTGGACCTGCAAGGTTAGTTCGCATATACAAAAAGCGAGGTGCAGGGTCGATTTAGGTCTTAAATGGGCGAAGGTGGTGCATGGCGGAGACCATATTATAGATGATGGAGGAAAAAGATCGGATTCGTCAATCTAAAAGGATTGTGCGGAGGTGCTTGGGGCGTAGAGGAAATGAAAGGGAAGAAAATGAAGGTATCCGGCTGGTCGGAGAACATGTGGAGCGTGATGGAACGTCGGCCGGAGCTGGAGCTCTGATGAACTACGATCAAGGATTTTACGAATTAAAGGACAAAAATCACAAAATAAAGTGCTAATCTAACCTAACTCCTAGGAATGAAAAGAGACATTAAACTAGGGCTCAATCTCAAGGAAGAATGAGCCGGGAGCTGCGGCGAAGACGACCTGCGAGCTCAGATCACATGATCTTGCACCTCTTCCTCCACTACACCTCTTCTTCATTTCAGAAACTCTCTGGTGAAAATCGAGGAAGAATAGTGGTCAGCGAGGTCTAACAGACCTAGGGGTGCAGCAGGCTAGCTAACTGGCATGTCAACCAATGTTGTGTCCCCCTTGGTCCACGTCACCCACTACAAGACAAATCAGAAATAAAAAGAAAAGGAAATTGAAAATAAATTAATAAATAGTTTAATAAAATAAAACACACTACATGAAAATTATTTGTTGTTTTATGTAGTATTTTAATATGATTTTTATTTATGTATTCAAGTTAAATTATTATATCTTACATTTAGTATGTACATTTATAGGTTTACTTGTATATAGTATATTTTATTTTTATTTTGTATTTTAAATTTTATTATTTTACTTACATAATTTACATATTTATAACCTATTTAAACACAAATAAATATATTTTTATTGTATTTTTCTGAAGTTATATGTACACTTAAATAAATATGTGTATTTATTATATATGTATATGTATGTATAATTCATATATGTATTATAATACACCTATTTATTCTAATGTATTTTTAATTGTTTTGTTTTATTTTAATCATATACATGTATTCTTGACAATATTCACTAACATGTGAAAATATAAAAATATGTAAAATATAAAGAATAAATAAAATGGTTATTTTATTCAAGTAAATTGCACAATAGGGGCCCAAAATCTACCATTTGCATCTTAACTCCAAATTGAATGATATTACATTCATTAAATAGATAATTCAATTCGGAATAATAAAGTTGAGTTTGGTGAATTTTGAGTTCATACGGAGAAGATACATATTTGGAAAGTTTCCATTTTCTCTTTTTATTCAGAGTGTTTAGGACATACTATGCATTATTTTTAGATGAAATAAATTTTCTATTTTTCTTTGTATTTTTATCTACATGTTTAAGTTTATTGATTTGAGATATAAATAATAAAGAATAAAATAGATCCTAAATTACATTATTGGGAATAAGAATTAGGATTTATTGATTATTTATGGTCCTTATCTTCCCCTACTTTATTCCTTGCCAATCCAGTCATCATGATACCTAAGTCTCGGGGTTTAGTGTCATTCAATACCTTTCGTATTTATTTATTTTTCTTTCCCTTTCTTTATTCTTTTATTTTAGTTTAAATATAGTATTTTGTACAATATTTACATTGTAATTAATAGATGTTTTTATGTAAATTAATGTTATATACATGCATTTAGCCAATGAAACAGTAAAAGTGATTAAATGGAGATTCATTACATACATGTATACATACATACGTAGGTACGTATGTATATATGTGTATATGTGTGTGTATTTATGTGTGTGCATGTGTGCCTGTGAATGTGTGCATGTGTGCTTGTGTGTCTGTAGGGTTTAATTGGGCATCCTTGGGAGAGCCAACTTGGCTACCCCCACCCTCATTTTTCTTATTTCCTAAGACATTTTTTGAAAACACATGGGGGGATTTAGTCTATTAGATAAAATATGTTGTCATTCAAATTTCATGAAAAATTGACACTCCTAACACATACATCTAGGTCAATTTCAATAATTTTGAGTTCATTAAATTTAACAGGCTTGATGGATGAGATAGGAATCTCAAAATGAGTTGAAATTTGAATGAGAGCATGGTATCATATAGTGATCTAAATGCCCCTAGATATTTTCATAAAATACCATAAGAAATAAGAAAAATAAGGGTGAGGTAGCCCCATTAAACCCATATGTGTGTATGCATGTGTATGTATGTATGTATGCATAGGCACACACATACACACTTACATATACATACATACATAGATACATACACATACGGGTTAGGGAGCTTGCACTAAGGTGCATGTAAGTTTACATCCACCGGTGCCACGAAAGTCATGTTTTTTTATGATTTTTTAAATGAATCCTTGGATTAAGCAGATTATATATTCCAAATTTCATGTAAAATAGATATTCCTAACATACCCATCTGAAGGGGTCGATTTTAGTAAATTGATATTAATTTTGACTGTCTTGATGGATATGTTAGAAGTTTCGAATTAAGTTAAAATTTGAATGACGTCACGGTGATATATTCCAATCTAAATCTTCTAATGATTCATTTCTATATATTTGTGGAATTGGTGCATGTAGATTTACATATACCTTGGTGCATACTACCTAATCCCATCGACAACTCCTTGTTACGACAACGAGGGACTATTGTGGTCGTACAATGGGACTAAGTTGTGGTCATAATCAGATTTGTGCACTGCACATGCGACATCAATTGCTACGATGATTATTGGTCGCATATAGGCATTACAAGAACATTACAATCATTATGCGAGAAAATTGGGACTACAATCGTGCTCGCATTTGCTGTAGTTTCTTGTAGTGACACACACACACACACACACACACACACACACACACACACACACACACACACACACAATATATATATATATATATATATATATATATAAAGCACAAAAGAATGAGACGATTGAACTATAATGAGAGGCTCAGAAATGTGAGTTAGTACAAATTAAAAATAATTATGATGCATTTTAATGGTCTTGCTCCATTAGATGTTTAAGAAGACACTTTTTGTTTTGGATGCCAATATGTTAGGCCTCATCAATTCTTTTATAAGGAATCACGATTTCGAGTAAAGGAGACAATGCAGTTAATTTACTCTGATGTATTTGGACCAGTCAAGTAGCATCTTGTAAGTAAAATAAGGTTCATATTAACTTTCATCAATGATTTTTCAAGATATACTTGGGTCTTCATTATTAAGGAAAAATTAGAAGTTCTCTCCACGCCTAAACAATTTCAAATAAAGTCGAGAATGAAGTCCTAAAAAGGATCGATGCTTATGAATATATAATTGTAGTGAATATAGATATATACATTTATCCACTTATATATGGAATGTTTGAATTTGGAGACAACTAACACGTCCGAGTACATTGCCGCCAAATGGAGTTGCAAAAGAAAGAATCAAGAAAAGGTTTTGAAAGATCAATTAGAAGAAAAATGAGGATGTTCAACAAATCGAAGGTTGTATCAAAGAAAAAGAAATGGATGTGCTTAAGTCTAAAAATAGTAAGTCTTGGAAAAATGAAGTTTACCGAGAAACTACAGAGGAATCTCGGCTAAGTTAGCACATGATCTAAGAAGATTCAACCATACCCCTTGACAATCTAGAGATTATGCAAGCACAATCCAAAATATGTCCATGTTGCAGTTGCGAAATATGAAGATGTTGCTTATTATACATTCCCAAAAAACAAAGAAAAAAGAGGATGGAGGTTGTTGAATAATTATCCCCTTGGAGTTCTATTTGCAACAAAAGTAGGACTTGTGTTTCCTATTCCAAATAGGACTAGGAGGAGAGAGAGAGAGGAGGCAAGAGTAGTATAAATAAGGCCCCATGCATGGCATTGGGGATCATCCCAACTCAAGCATCTCTCCCTCTCTTCTCTTTTAGTTCTCTCTCCCCAAGCAAGGAGAGAAGTAGCTCACACAAGGTGTGAGGATCAAGTTCGCATAAGGCACGAAGAGTTAGCTTGCAGGGGCACGAAGAGAAGTCACATCTATGAGGAGCGTCTGTGACGGAGGCACGAGGAGCAACCGCTAGGAATGTCTGTTCTCGTGGAGGGGCATCACGTGACCATGAGAAGCAATAGTATTGTGTTCTCCAAGCACAAGGTGACAGTTATCTGATTTTATTCTTGTAACTGAGCCTCAGTTTTGTTGGCAAAAAAACTGAGAAGACATTGCGCCCTTTCATTTTTCTGGCCTAGTGGATTTTGTTGCAGGTCGTTGTGCCCCGTGGGTTTTCCCCCTCTCTCACATTGAGGAGGGTTTTTCCATGTAAAATTTCATGTCTCTTTGTGGTTGCTTGATCATCGTGCTACAATTATTTTCTTGGTTTCTGTATGGGGAACGTTCCACTACTAGTCATCTTTTGCAGGACATGTTAAGAGAACCCCTCGATTTCCGAACAAGTGGTATCAGAGCTCGCATTGTCGAGATGGGAAAGGATGATGAAGGCATGATGATCAAGATAATGAGCATGAATTACAAATATGAAAGATCAAGATAGAGGACATCTTGTATTGCAAGGACCTCCATGATTTGATGGAAGGAGAAACAACAAAGATTGAGGGTATGTTCGTAGGTGACTAGATGTAGCTGAACATGAAAGCAATCAGCATCAACCAAAATTGGCTGGACTTATCGATATTCCACCACAATGAAGAAGAGACAAATGTGAAGGAACTATGGGAGAAATTGGCAGAGCTATATGAGCAAAAGATTGAAGGATATAGGATAATCCTCAAGCGCATCACGGAAGCATGAGCGTCGTATCGAATACGACGAAGAATGACTAGTCGGACTAGTTGTTCTATGCAACGGAATTTAACATTTTTTTATGCGATGAAACCAAATGATCCAAGAACGATTCTCGGATCGTTTCATCTAGAACCACATCAAGTATAAAGGAATACCTCTTGAAGTATGGTTGATCGAGTCTCTATGAAACATACCTCCTGTCTCAAGTCCGATCGTTGGAGAAGACGCTTGCGAGCACGGGGATGAGTCGCGTGATCCTCGCAATCCAACAAGTTGATCTAATCACGGTGAACTCCTGATCTCATCGTACGAGATCGAACACCTTCTTCGCGAGCGTAGCACTCCAAAGAAGATGGAGAATCGAAGAACATCGAAGCGACGGTGCGGTGGCGAAGCGATGACGACTTTCTCCTGTAGGGTTTGGTGGACGGCCACCAATGGAGAGGAGAGAGAGGTTGACGTGTAGAATAAGAGAGAGAGAGAGATATGCTTCAAAAGCATAACCCAAGAGAGCATGGTATGCCTCTCTATTTATAGGGTTTTGGGATCCATCGATCTCAATCCATGGGACACATAAAATCAATGGATGAGATTGATTTATGTTTAATCCAATGGTCAAGAGTGTTGTTGGAAAAAACCAACAACTAATAACTTAATTTAGATCAAATATATTTGATAAATAAAATACAATTCAATCCTAAATTAAATCAAATAAATATGGAGAGATTAGCATGGAGATTGCTCCCCATAAGGAATAGGTAGGACGACTACCAATTTCCTTGTGGGAATTGGTGCCCGTCCACCATGTCCTCATGGTGGAGGCAATCTCATGCAATCTCATGAGATTGTATATCTCCATGAGATTCTCCCATAATTTCCAACAACTTTTGTTGTGATTTATTCTTCAAAAATAATTCACAATTAATTTTGAGAATATTGCAATCATGCCATTAGAAATTTGTGAATCACATTCACAACCCAAAATAAAATATAATTTACATTTTCAATCAATTACATAATTTGTATCCAATGCACATCAATACTTAATTAACAAATATAAATTATAATTATCTCTCTCTAATACATTATAAATCACATTTATAATATATATTATGAATAATTGGATATTGCTATCCAGATTATTCTTATCTACAATAATTAAATCATATTTAATTATATTGGATAATTTCCACATACATCAAGATAATTAAATCACATTTAATTATCATTCTCTTAATGCTCAGATATAATTGAACTATAGAATTATTCTTGAACCCCTTCAAGAATAATGCGATTTCTCCGTAGATACTTGGAGATAAGGATAGGGCGATTGTATTGTTCCACGTATAGTGACTTGGATATTGAGATCACATCTCAAATCCAGATCTCATGGACCTCCCACAGATGCTTGATTAAATCAAGGTCGTAGACATAATCTTCTCATTGCATCTGAATCTCATTCAGATCAATGTCCAATACATGGACTAAGATTAGGTCACTTCTCTACTGAGAGGAGTCACTAAAATCCAAACCTGTTTCATCACTCCCTCGGAATGGAAGCGTCATGGTTATACGATCGTTTATGATCAAATCACCCTTAGGTATTCCTAACACCTGTACATCCTGCATACTGGAAGATCTATGATCAACCTGAAGATATAGATCAATTTTACACTGTCATCTTCAGGGTTTAATTACCAAGTTTCTCAATCTTGGTCATTGGGATCGGTATCGATCATATGCTTTCTCAAAGCATATATCATACCTTCAAATTCTTGTCATGCTTCCAAAGCACGACGACCATGCATGGAATTTGATTGGTCCCAATACCTCATGAGTGAGCTCATGTCTCCCGGTTCACATGTGAACCTGTATGATCCCTTTAGGAGATCGTATTACTCATATGCTCTTATAGGCCTTGGTCAGGTCATCAACCTATTGGTCTGCCAAATGTACATACTTAGATATATAGTAACACATTTGTCTCTGGTCAGAGGATGCATGCCTATGTTGTGACAATTTTCAACATAGGTCTTTGGTTATCTCGATCTTGTTAAGTCAACCCATTGACTCAACTAATCTGACACCTCTGAATCTCTATTCCCATGTTGAGGACCTGCATCAAGAGGTCGGTCAGATATCAGCCTAAATGAGAAAGGATTGCCATCTCCTACCCAGGCTGGAGATCATCTCTCAACAATCATTTGACGGTGCTTGATGAGTCCTCAATCTAACTATTTAGATGTTCATCAAGAACCATCCTCTATGATTCAATATTTGAATCAACAGTTGTATGATCATCAAGACGGCCATGGTACATAACCCTAATTGTACTAAGGGATCTATTATGCAAATTAGTTATTCTTCATTTCAGATCAGGGAATGATATTTGCAATCACATTTATTACATAATGGCTCGCCGTGGGCTCGCATGTCCAACAATCTCCCACTAGCCCAAGAGCCATTAATGGGCTAATCATTTAAACCCGCACTCATGTGACAATCATAGGTTATTTAGATAGCTAGGTAAGTTGATCAGTCACTCTGATCCCTAGTGACTACGCCAAGTCCTTTTACGACACTTGCATATCCCCTAGGAATAGTGCTCGCATCCAATGCGAATATTGCATCTTATGCAACCAATACTCAAACTTGTCAGTTATAGCGTCCTTGACACTGTAGATTAACAATCATTATAACTAGTATGTCCACAATCCTTATCAGAATACCCTTATTCCTGGAGATCTCTATCTCCTAAGGTATCCATAGTTAAGACTTTTTTATCACTATCTATAAAGTCTTAATTTCTTGAAGATAAGACTTTGAGATCACTATCTCAAAAATATTTTCATCTTTGAAGATATTGTTATCACTGCAATCAAGTACTTTATCTCCTTAGCAGGATTAGTAACATTTACACTCCCACTGCATGACAGATGTCTGGCTTTTGTACACATCTAGCATACACTCGGCTTCTCGTAACTGATGCACAAGGGCAGGTAGTTCCAGCATTCACTTCCTCAACTCTTTGAGGTTCTATCCCTTTAGATAGGTCGGTACCATATCTTAATGGAAGGAAGCCTTTCTTGGAATTTTCCAGAAAATGGAATATGTCCAAGGTGTACCACTAATGCGACTGTTCCAATACCCTCTTTCTTTGCTTCTAAACAACTTCAGAACTAAACTCTAATAGGTATCCTTGAGATCATATCTCAAGATATGGAATAGCCAGTCTAGAAAACACTTATCATCATCCTTATATCATTCTAAATGATTAGGATATTATCTACATTTAGCATGATGAACACAATAGCACCCCCACCAAGCTTCACATGGTACATCGAGATTCTATTTGAAATCATAACATTTATAATTTCATCAAATCTTATGTTCCAACTACAAGAAGCTTATTTGAGTCCAAAGATGGAATTCCTTAGCTTGCACATCTTGCTTTCTTCAACCAAGAATCCATGGGGCTACTTCAAGTGAATATCCTCGGAGAGGTATTCATAGAGGAATGCAATATTGACTTACATCTTGAAGATGCCATAGTCAAGTTCATAGCTATAGTTAGCAATATTCTGATGGGTTCAAGCATGGTTACTGAAGAGCAAGTCTCATCGCAAGCGATGTCTTCTCTTCGGTGTGCAGCTCATGGCTATGAACCATACTTTCAAGGTCTCTACCTTCTCATCAAGTTCCCTCTTTCTATTGAAGATCCATTTACATCTTAATGGGTCTTACCCATATAGGTGGATCCTCGAGGGGTCCATATACAACATTTGTATATGAATTCTACTCTAGACTTTATTGCTAACATCCATCTTTCCATGTCATGATCCTCAGAAGCTTCATCACATGAAGTCAGATCATTGTCAGACTCAACTGACACATGGAATCCATCCTCAAACTCATTTGAAGAGGTATTAGTGTTTCATCTTTAATTGTTCTTGTAGTTTCCAATTTCAGGAGCTTCATTATCATCTCAAGATTCAATGAGTTCCTTTACTTCATTTTCATCTTGATTCTCAAGAGTCTCATCCTCTAAGAATCACATTCTCATAGATGAGATCTTTTAAGAATCTCAAGGTCATAAAGTAGGTATCCAATACCATCCTTTATTTTCCTAATGAAGTAGCACTCTCAAGTGCTAAATTCCAGATTACTTGCGTGGAACCTTATTAAGGATATATATTGTAGTCTCTACTACATATATACCTTGAAAACTAATAGATAATTATGCTAATATTCATCATTGATCATATCATGTCACACATGATCCAATTGTATCTCCCTACAACTCTTATTGAGTTTAGGTTTATTAGGAGGAGTGAGATAGACATGATATTCATATCTCTATAAGGTATTCTATGAATTCATCTAATAGGCACTGACTACCTAGATTAGATCAAATTCATTTAATCTTCCTTCAAACTTTGATTCTAAACCAAAATTGTGAAATCTATGAACATTTCAAAGATTTCTAAGTGAAGAGAAGAAATCTCATATCACAAATAATCATCAATAGATATCGCATATCCACAATATTTATTCTGATATAGATGATTCACATACATCAATATGTATGAGATCTTGAATACCTTGACATCTTACACCATTCCAAAGAAGGGTGTATTGGACATTTTTTTACTTTTGAATATA
Source organism: Ottelia alismoides (assembly GCA_037367405.1). Lineage (NCBI taxonomy): Eukaryota > Viridiplantae > Streptophyta > Magnoliopsida > Alismatales > Hydrocharitaceae > Ottelia > Ottelia alismoides. The sequence continues at coordinate 110,363 of JAZKJV010009986.1, forward strand.
ATATTCACAAGTATGTAAGATTTGAACCTTTAGACAATCTAAAGTTTCATCTCTTATTAGTCTATTGATCACATTAACAGACAAATGTCCAAAGTTGATGCCAGATCATTGTCAAATGATCTTCATTTTCCTATTGATCTTTTATGGTTTAATTTCAGTATTTGAAATGTCAATGAACCATTCATTAATTTTCTAATTTAGTAGAGTCCACTAGATTTTAGATTACTATCTGAAATATCTCCATCATAACTCTTTGTGATAGATCTATTACCGAATTCATGTGTATTTCCAACATTTAGAAATAAACAATGATTGTATTCTGATATCTAGGTTATAAAGACATTCTCTAAGACTAAGGGCTCTTCCACTAAAAAATAACAAGTCCATCTATCCTATAGAGATTGTTGCAACAATTGCACCAATGTCCATGTGGATGATTATTAAACCTTTAAAATCAAATTTTATAGTCTTCTAATACATATGCAACCAATTGCAAGTGTTATTAGAAGATTGAGATACAATTATTATACTTCACATTATCAAATAAGAAAGCCAATTTCAATGATTATATGTAGATTATTCTAATGCACTATCCGAGTCCTTCTCTAAGGATTCTAGGTAGACTTGATAGTCATACTATCAACACATCAGCTTGTTGCAGTATTGGCATTCATCCAACTCTTTGGATGTCAGATGTTTATAGTCAACTCTTTGACTTTCCTTTTCACATGGGTCAGACCCACGCTTCCATTGCGCTCCCTTCATCTATAAACAACCATTGAGTAAGACCAAGGATCTTTTATGTTGAACTCAAAAGAATTCATTGTAAGAGTATTTCAACATTTATACGTTCTTCATTCAATTCATACAATATGGATATTATGAAGCTTCATGAATGACTAGAGTATAGACAGTAGGATGATGACACTCATCATATCTACAAACATCTTAACTCTTAAAGACTTAGGTTCAGGTAGGTATCAAACATTTTGAATACATCATCTCTTATAGAGCCACCATTTTGCATAATGCAATGAACCATTTCATTCATGATTAAATGTCAAGAGCACATATATATGTCAGAACATCTTCTTAGAATTTTTATAAGGATTATTTGACAATTGCAATCATCATTGACATGTCACTTCCAAAGTACATTCGATGAGAGATCAAGATTATAGAGACATACAAACCCTAGGGTTGTAGTCCTAGTATTTATTTAATTGTCATTACTCAATATTATGAGGAAACTTGTACATTGCAACCACATACAATATGTGTCCAATTGCAAGTACAATATTTTGATCATGGATCCAATCCATGATATTTTACTGGTTATTATTGAGTATATTATTGAGTGGGTTTAATGAAGAATTATCTGAAATAAGAAATTTTCATAAGTATATATATTTATATATATACATATTTTACTTCGACTTAGGAATTTTTATATCAAAGTTGTCTTGCCTTGTCAACAATGAAAGTTCATTCCCTTAATCACTTTCAATGTAAGAGATATACTTACCAATATATCTCAAGCAAGATCTGGGATCTGTTTCCTTATCTTTGTCACATCCCAACAATATGAGAACCTGTAACTCGGATAAAAAGAAGCGGGGACACATTCCGCCTTGCAAGTCCAACTTGCATCTCTCAATTCAGTCTTTAACACCCGGGCCCACCACCCCTAAGGTGATGTTGACCCGTCATTAATTGAACCAACCGTTAACATGAATACAACTCGCTATGCGCAATCCAATATTACCCCCAATAATATGAGGACCCAATATTGGGGTCACTACGCATACGTCCTTACTCTTTCGTGAAGTGACGAGCCTGATTCAAATGGATCGTATGCAGGAGCTGTCACTTCGGACAGGCATCTCCTACATATAATATCTAGCGATGGAACCCTCCGCCTTGACGGGAGACCATGGATGTCACTTATGTGATCCTCCACCTCATATTCAAATTTTAATTAATTATTATGAATAATATTCATATAATTAATTCTTCCAAGAGAAATACACATCTATTCATAATAGAGTATTTTTAATTGGATATAATTAACTTAATCATATTAAATTAATTATCAATCCAATTCAATCAACAAACTTGATTTTACTTGAATATATGGTATTATCTCAAAGTACGTATTAATTCGAATTTTAATAATTAGAAAATACATCATGATCTCTCAGGCATCATTCGTTCCCTACCCGCTATCATGGCCAGTACCGGCAGGAGTGGGACGGACCACAACTGGTGCGACCCGCTACCCCAACGCTCCCGGACTAGACACCATATCCGTCTCGGAAAAAAATAATGCCGAGCCAATCACTTTGTACTTGAGATGATCATCGGTTCTTCAACCAAAATTATACTATATAGTAATAATCAAAACAATTTTGATTATAAGGAAATTTGCTAGACAAATTTCTAATCCTAGTCAAGCAAGTTATTTGTTGATTATGTTTCCTATTATGATTTAGATCAAATCTAATCAATTTATTGGTTGAGGTCAAGTCAATTAAAGAAATAATCATCACTAAATATTTATCAAATATTTTCCATAATTATTTCATGAAATTAACAAGTAATTTCACTAATTGACAATCACTTGGTTCTTGATTAGGAATGTAATTTCAGCAGTGACCCCTACTTACTAAAATTAAAACATCTCAATCAAATCAAATCCAAATTATGCAAAATCATTTTCCAAAGATTGCTAATTTGATTTATGACATAACTTAAGTAATATTTCATGCATTTCAAGGCGGATCAAAACAGTAATTAACTCATTAATCATGTTAAGATTTGTAGTTCCCGTAACAATGAATACATGTTCATTACGGAATTAAAATTACGTAAACTCAGATCCTATAGTTTCCTTATTTAATGGGGAATAAAATTTAAGTGATTAATTCGTGTTTAAAAATTTTAAACAGGGCCGAATTTATTCACTAAACAGATGTGCGAAAATCAAATGCGACAAAAAACTTTCGCGACCTTAACGAACCCAAGTCGTCCTAGGTTTACGGATCGTATCCAAAAACTTTGACCTAAGTCTCTAATACCACTTGAAGGATATAGGATAATCCTCAAGCGCATCACGAAAGCGTGAGAGTCGTATCGAATACGACGAAGAACGACTAGTCGGACTAGTTGTTCTATGCAGCGGAATTTAAATTTTTTTATGCGATGAAACCACATGATCCAAGAACGATTCTCAGATCGTTTCATCTAGAACCACATCAAGTATAAAGGAATACCTCTTGAAGTGTGGTTGATCGAGTCTCTACAAAAAAAGACCTCCTGTCTCAAGTCCGATCGTTGGAGAAGACGATTGCGAGCGCGGGGATGAGTCGCGTGATCCTCGCAATCCAATGAGTTGATCCAAGAACGGTGAACTCCTGATCTTATCGTATGAGATCGAACACCTTCTTCACGAGCGTAGCTCTCCAAAGAAGATGGAGAACTGAAGAACGTCGAAGCGGCGGTGCGGTGGCGAAGTGACAACGGCTTTCTCCTCCAGAGTTTGGTGGACAACCACCAATGGAGAGGAGAGAGAGGTTGACGTGTAGAATAAGAGAGAGAGATGTGCTTCAAAAGAATAGAGCGTGGTATGTCTCTCTATTTATAGGGTTTTAGGATCCATGGATCTCAATCCATGAGACACATAAAATCAATGGATTAGATTGATTTATGTTTAATCCAATGGTCAAGATTGTTGTTGGAAATAACCAACAACTAATAACTTAATTTAGATCAAATATATTTGATAAATCAAATACAATTCAATCCTAAATTAAATCAAATACAATTCAATTCTAAATTAAATCAAATAATTATGGAGATATTAGCATGGAGATTGCTCCCCATAAGGAAATAGGTAGGATGACGACCAATTTTCTTGTGGGAATTGGTGGTCGTCCACCATGTCCTCATGGTGGAGGCAATCTCATGCAATCTCATGAGATTGCATATCTCCATGAGATTCTCCCATAATTTCCAACAACTTTTGTTGTGATTTATTCTTCAAAAATAATTCACAATTAATTTTGAGAATATTGCAATCTTGCCATTGGAAATTTGTGAATCACATTCACAACCCAAAAAAATATAATTTACATTTTCAATCAATTACATAATGTGTATCCAATACACATCAATAATTAATTAACAAATACAAATTATAATTAGCTCTCTCTAGTACATTCTAAATCACATTTATAATATATATTATGAATAATTGGATATTGCTATCCACATTATTCTTAATTACAATAATTAAATCACATTTAATTATATTGAATAATTTCCACATACATCAAGATAATAAATCACATTTAGTTATCATTCTCAGATATAATTCAACTATGGAATTATTCTTGAACCCCTTCAAGAATAATGTGATTTCTCCGTAGATACTTGGAGATAAGGACATGGCGATTGCATTGCTCCACATATAGTGACTTGGATATTGAGATCACATCTCAAATCCAGATCTCATGGACCTCCCACAGATGTTTGATTAAATCAAGGCCGTAGACATAATCTTCTCATTGCATTTGAATCTCATTCACATCAATGTCTAATACATAGACTAATATTAGGTCACTTCTCTACTGAGAGGAGTCACTAAAATCCAAACCTGTTTCATCACTCCCTCAGAATGGAAGCGTCATGGTTATACAATCATTTATGATCAAATCACCCTCAGGTATTCCTAACACATGTACATCCTGCATACTGGAAGACCTATGATCAACCTAAAGATATAGATCAATTTTACACTCTCATCTTCAGGATTTGATTACCAAGTTTCTCAATCTTGGTCATTGGCGATCGATATCGATCATATGCTTTCTCAAAGCATATATCATACCTAAAAATTCTTGTCATGCTTCCAAAGCACGACGACCATGCATAGAATTTGATTGGTCCCAATACCTCATGAGTGAGCTCATGTCTCCCGGTTCACATGTGAACCTGTATGATCCCTTTGAGAGATCGTATTACTCATATGCCCTTACATGCACACCAGCTCGCCGGTATATAGACCTTGGTTAGGTCATCAACCTATTGGTTTGCCAAATGTACATACTTAGACATATAGTAACACATCTGTCTCTGGTCAGAGGATGCATGCCTATGCTGTGACAGTTTTCAATATAGGTCTTTGGTTATCCGATCTCTTTAAGTCAACCCAATGACTCAACTAATCTGACACCTCAGAATCTCTATTCCCATGCAGAGGACCTCCATCAAGAGGTCGGTCAGATATCAACATAAATGAGAAAGGATTTCCATCTCCTACTCGGGCTGGAGATCATCTCTCAACAATCATTTGACAGCGCTTGATGAGTCCTCAATCTAACTCTTTAGATGTTCATCAAGCACCAACCTCTATGATCCAATAATTGAATCAACAGTTGTATGATCATCAAATGGCCATGGTTAACCCTAATTGTACTAAGGGACATATTATCCAAATTAGTTATTCTTCGTTTCAGATCAGGGAATGATATATGCAATAACATTTATTGCATATTGGCTCGTCGTGGGCTCGCATGTCCAACAAATACGTCCACCAACAAGGTGTTCTTAATTAAGAAGATAATGAATCTAAAGTACAAGGATGGGATGAAAGTTGATGAGCACTTGAATGAGTTTCAGAGTCTCATCAATCAACTGAGTACAATGAACATGGTATTAGATGATGAATTGCAGGTGCTTCTTCTACTAGGCTCCCTACCAGACAGTTGGGAAACCCTGGTGATTACTGTGAGCAATGTTGCTACGGATGGCAAGCTGACCATACCTACGGTCAAGAACAGTCTTCTAAATGAAGAAATTCGACGACGATCGTCCAGAGAGTCCTCTTCTTCACACGTATACGCAGTTGAGAGAAGAATCATGTCTAACAACAGGGAAAAATCACAATAGATACATAAATATAGGGAGAAGTCCAAGGATAGAGGAAAGCGCCATCATTGCAACAAGCATGATCACTGGAAGAGAGACTGTAGAGTTTGAAAAAGAGAGAGCAGAAGCCAAAATGAATCAGAAGAAAGATGAAGATGAGAACGTTGCTGCAGCAGTGTCTGATTACAATGAGGATCAGTTAGTTCTCACTATTCAGGAGCAATGTCTACATGCAGGGGATGACTCCGAGTGGGTCGCTGATACGGCTGCCTCCGACCACGTGACTCTGCATAGGGAGTTCTTCACTTCCTATACAGAAGGAGATTTTGGGAGAGTCAAGATGGGTAACAACAGTTATTCCAAGATTGTTGGCATGAGCACCATCTTATTTCAGACTGACATTGGATGTGCAATGACTCTACAGGATGTCAGGCACGTTCCTGACTTGCGGCTTAGCCTCATATCCATCTCTCAACTGGATAGAGAAGGCTACCATATGAAGTTTGGCAACAACAAATGCAAGATCAGCAAGGGCTCTCTTATCATGACTAGAGGCAGGCTGTGCTGGACGCTATACAAGACTCAGGTGAAGGTCATGGATGGCAGACTGCATGTTAGTGAGGCTGACACGTCAGATCTTTGGCATCGTCAGTTCAGACACATGAGGCAAAAGGGCTTACAACTTTTGAGCGGGAAGGAGTTGATACCATGTCGCACTGACATAACGCTATCACCCTGTGATTCATGTGAGAATGGAAAGAACAATAGTGCACCTTTCAAGAACAGATCAAAGGTGAAGGAAGACCTTCTGCAGTTGATTCACTCTGATGTGTGTGGTCCCATGGATATAGCATCTTTTGGTGGAAATAAGTATTTTCTGACCTTCATTGATAATTCATCAAGGAAGGTGTGGGTTTATATGTTGAGGATGAAGGATCAAGTCTTTGATTGCTTCAAGAAATTTCATGCTATGGCGGAGCACGAGACAAGCAAAGTATTGAAGTATCTGTGCACGGACAATGGAGGGAAGTACATCTCTCACAACTTTCAAAGCTACTGTGTACAACATGAAATCATGCATGAAAGGACAGAGCCCGGCATACCCCAATACAATGGTGTCGCTGAATGGATGAATAGGACCATTGTGGAGAGAGTTTGCTACATGCTGAAGACAACGAAGCTGCCCAAGTTCTTTTGGGCCGTGGCATTTCAGACTGCCTTCTATTTGATCAATCGATCCCCATCTGTTCCCTAGAATTTTCAGGTCCCTGAATGCATTTGGTCTGGAAAGGATCCCTCTTATGCTCATATGAGGGTATTTGGATGCAAAGCTTATGCATTTATACCAAAGGAACAAAGGAAGAAGCTTGATGATAAGGCAGTGCCCTGTATTTTTATTGGCTATGGAGATCAGAAGTTTGGATACTGACTTTGGGATCCAAGGAAAAAGACCATCACTAGGAATAGAAATGCAATTTTCTATAAAAACCAGACTTTAGCTGAGGACGATGGTGGTGATGGTGACTCGGATGGGATTGCTATTCTTCTTCAGTAAAGGGTATAGACAAAGAAGATGCACAACCACAATAACATTTGCCAGATGCAGACCCTGCTGTTGATGGTCCAAGGGATCTTGAGTAGGGCGAGCAACCTCATCAAGAACCAGATGTAGTAGAGCCTCAGGTTAGGAGATCTGAGAGGGAACATCCGCCATCATCCTGCTATCCTACTTTCCAGTACGTGATGCTAACTGATCATGACAAGCCATGCACTTTTGAGGAGGAACAAGAGCATAAAACAGAGATCGTTGGCAAGCAATGAATGAAGAGATGCAATCTCTGAGAAAAATTATATCTATAATCTTGTTGAGCTTCCTACAGGCAATAGAGCACTAAAGAACAAGTGGGTCTACAAGCTAAAGAAAGATGACGGTAGCAAGCAACTGAAGTACAAGGCCAGATTGGATGTGAAGGGATTCAACCAGAAAGACGGCATGGGCTATGATGAGACCTTCTCACCAGTTGTAAAGATGAATTCTGTGAGACTGGTGCTCGGCCTTGTTGCAAGCCTAGACCTTAAGCTAGAGCAGATGAATGTAAAGCCAACTTTTCTTCATGGTGATATAAAGGAAGAGATCTACATGGAGCAACCACATGGATACCAGGAGAAGGGGAAAGAGCATATGGTTTGCAAGTTGAGGAAGAGTCTCCATGGCTTGAAGCAAGCCCCTAGATAGTGGTTCTTGAAGTTTGATTCTTTCATGATAAAGCAGAACTTCAGGAGGATTAAAGTGGATCCATGTGTGTACATTTTACGTCTTCCCAATGGTAGGCTCATTATCCTATTGATCTTTGTAGATGACATGCTGATAGTTGGTCATGATCCCAGATTGATTGCAAAGCTCGAAAGGCCTGTGAATTTAAGATGAAGGATTTGGGCAAGGAAAGCAATATTCTTGGGATGCAGATCTCCCGCGATATGAAGAAACACAGGTTGCGGTTGTCACAAGAGAAGTATGTTGAACGCATTATGGATCAGTTCAACATGAAGAATGCAAAGCCTATCAGCATGCCCCTTGCCGCTCATTTCAAGTTGACGAAAGAGGCATGCCCGTCGACTTCTAAGGAGAAAGCTGAGATGACCAAGATTCCATACCAGTTCGTAGTTGGCAGTCTTATGTACACCATGGTTTGCACTAGACTCGACATTTCTCATGTCGTGGGCGTAGTGAGCAGATTCATGTCAAATCCATGGAAGGATCATTGTGAAGCTGTGAAGTAGATTCTGATATACTTGAGAGGGACCTCAAGTATATGAATGATGTTTGGGAGATCAGATCCCAAACTCTGTGGATACATATATGCTGACATGGTAGGTGATGTGGATCAGAGGAAATCGACTTCCGGATACATTTTCACTTTTGCTGGAGGAGCGATTTCATGGCAGTCCAAGTTGCAGAAATGCATTGCACTCTCAATGAATGAAGACGGGTACATTGCAGCAGTAGAAGCATGGAAAGAAGTTTTATGGTTACAACAATTTCTTGGTGAACTTGGATGCGAAGATAGTGAGTCTGTCTTCTATGATAGCCAGATCACCATTGATCTGAGCAAGAGCACGATGCACCATGCTCGCACAAAGCATATAGATGTGATAAGATGCATCTCATTCTGAAGAAGGTCCACACAGATGAAAATCCATCGGATATGCTGATAAAGGTTGTGACTCGTGACAAGCTGCAGCTTTGTAGTGAGCTGAGCGATGTCATCTCTCAATGATCATCTTCTTTGTGACATCTCCCCATTGGGACCGGAGGGGGATGTTGTTGGTTATTATCGTTCCCATAAATAAAGAAAAAAGAGGAGGGAGGTTGTTGAACCTTGGAGTCCTATTTGCAATAGGAGTAGGACTTGTGTTTCCTATTCCAAATAGGACTAGGAGGAGAGAGAGAGAGAGGAGGCAAGAGTAGTATAAATAAGGCCTCATGCATGGTATTGGGGATTATCCCAACTCAAGCATCTCTCCCTCTCTTCTCTCTTAGTTCTCTCTCCCCAAGCAAGGAGAGAATTAGCCCACACAAGGTGTGAGGAGCAAGTTCGTTCAAGGCGTGAAGAGTTAGCCCGCAGGAACGTGAAGAGAAGTAGCATCTGCGAGGAGTGTGTGCACAGGAGGCGCGGAGAGCAGCCGTCAGGGAAGTCCGTTCTCGAGGAGGGGCATCACGTGACGAGGAGAAGCAATGGTATCGTGTTCTCCAAGTACAAGGTGACAGTTATCTGATTTATTCTTATAACTGTGCCTCAGTTTTGTTGGGCAATAAAACTGCAAAGACATTGTGCCCTCTCATTTTTCCGACCTAATGGATTTTGTTGCCGGTCATCATGCCCCATGGGTTTTCTCCTCTCACACATCGAGGAGGGTTTTCTCACGTAAAATATCTAGTCTCTCTATGGTTGCTTGATTATTGTGATACGATTATTTTCTTGGTTCTCGTGTGGGGAACGTTCCACTTCTAGTCATCCTTTACAGGACAGGTTAAGGGAACCCCTCGATTTCTCAACAAAAGCGTTGCATGTACCCATTATATATTGAGAAGAATAGAGTATCGAATTCAAATGGAATTTATAACCAACTTACATAATTGGTATTGAGGGGTGATATTAAAATAAAGAAAGGCATGGCGAAGTTATCTAGAAATTCCATGAGTAAATGAAACTACAAAAACTTCTTGAAAAGATAAGACTACAATCTTGAGTTTTCTTATGTGGTCTAAACCCTAAATATCTTGAATTTCATAGGTGCATTTAATTCTAACTTTCTAGAGAATAACACACACACACACACATATATATATATATATATATATATTGAGGCCATTGTAGCACAAGTATAAATAGACATTGGGTTTCATTGTGTAGATGCAAGAGAGGCAAATGAAAGTGACCAAGCAAGAGAGAAGGACTTGTGTGATTTGTGATATATCAAGTGAGAGATTAGCTTGATAAAAGATTAAGTGGGAGGGTGTGAAGGTCATAGTGTGAGCTAGATAAGTATATGAGTGTTGTATTTTAGAGTAGTAATATATAATACGTCAATTTTTAGAGTCAAAATCTACATACATAAGTACTTGCACCCCATCCAAATTGGCAAAGGATAAAGGATTTGAATAAGCAGAAGGGAGTAAAAAGGGTAAACCTACATGTACATGCCACATCTAGAATTGAACTTATACATTCCATAAATTATTCTTTCTAATGGACTGCATCTAACAAATAATCCGATAAAATTAAGGGTTGGTAATTCTACTAATGAAAACGACAAATGAGAATGTCTTTTAACATTATATACAATAAAGTATCAGAGTCATAATTAATGTGGTGATGTAGGGAGCACTAATAGATATAAATTGGAAAAAAGGTTCAACATTACACTAAGAATTAACAACCAAAGTCGGTGAGCATAAGATTGTCTGAAATAGCTTTACATGAAGCATGTTATGCAAGTTCATTGAAACATAAACTGTTGGAGCACAATATGCTTCTTGGAAAAAAAACAGAGCATATATGGATATCGGGGTTATAAAATTATATGTTATATTTATCAACCTTTATGAAATTTTAAGACATTCACTTTAAAATGAACCAACCCCATCAATAAGGTTAAATTATTAAAATTATAATCAAAATCTAGAATACGAAGAGTAATTCACTCGGTTAAATACCAAAATGAGGATGTGAGAACTTTTTTGTCGATAAGTATGTTTGTGTTACCATATATTTCTCCATTTTAAAAAAGAATACATATACATATATAAATATTAAATGTTAACTTAAGATCTGTATATGGATATAAAATGAATACGGAATGACAATTGAAAATATCAAAACTACTTTTACCGATTAGTGTAAATGTATATGAATTGAATAGGTTATCATGCTACAATTATAATTAGTGTAATTATTTCATAAAATCATATAAAACATAATGAAAATAGCATAGAACTTTGTTAGATATATTATAAATAAATATATGATTATGTATTAAAATAAATATACAAACATGGACACAAATATCTGTAAATATCAAAGTGACATCCGCATTTGTATTCATTTTTAAAATGGTTACATATCATGTCAAAATATGTACAACATAGAAATGATAATGGACCAGGTTTGGATATATCCATATATTTTTGCATCCCATATAAAGTATTTTATTATTTTTTTCTGAAAAAATTATTGGGATTCATTTCATCAAAGAAACAAGATAGAGGACAAAGCACAATATCTCAACATAGAAAAATAAAGAACCTTTCCATCATGAGCTCTTCATATTTAGTACAAAGGGTAGTTAGCTCCTAGTGCGAGTAAAAAACTTTGAAATTGTTCATTTATGTCTAAGGGTCAACAAAAGTAAGGTAAAGAAATCTAAAGGTCGAGTAGCACAGGAGAAGAGTCCTTCATTAGGAGGGGGCGAAGTTGTCATTCATGGTTGTGAATTGATGGCGGGTGCGAGGGAAGGGGCTGGGGGGGCATGGTTCAATAAGGTTCTCTAACATGGATAAGAACGAGCACAAGTTTAGTCTAGAAAATTTACAAGAGCAAAGTCAACTTGAAAAGTTTTGATGCAACTTTGACTTCTTGAAAAGTTTTGAGGCAACTTTATTCATATCGACAATTATTAATGATAGTTGTGCATAACAATAATTAACAAAAAAATATGAATGTCAAACTGGTGCTATGTTACTAGTAATAAATCATACCAAAAGTTTATTCACTAATTTATATTATAATAGTTGATGAATTATCAATGACTTGTATACAAATCAAGAAAAAATCGATGATAATCATCATTATATAAAAATTTCTTTAGGGACAAAGCTAACATTATTTTTTAATTACGAGGAATAAAGAAAATTATGTAACAAATTATTATAAAATTAACATTGGAAGGTGTAATAATTATTACTCTTTTTTGGACTAGGCTACTGAGGTTTGATTTTGGAGGACTTGTGGTGTTTGACAAGTCGGATCTGACAATCACTGTATCGATCTCTCTCACGACGTGCAGCACCCAATCTAAGCGAGTCAACAACAATCATCCCACAACAAAGATTAAGCAATCAAGATGAAATGTGAGTCAAAATTTATTTTGTTTAACTCTAGAAAATGTGCATAGGACAAGTATGAGAGTGTCCAACCACAAATACAACATGGACTAGAGGAAAAAATAATGGTTAATTTCTTAACTTTTTTTGTAGTTTTTCTTTGTGTTTTTATGTTTTTTTCTTTTTGCAAAATTTTATGGGTTTTAAATGTACATATCTTTTATATTTTTGTGGATTTTTTTTACTTTTCAAATTTTTATATTTTTGTTTTGCAAATTTTTAATTTTCAATTTTAGAAATAAAATATAGACAAATATAAATAATACGTATACTATATAAAAAAGAAATAGAAAAAAGATATTTTTGAATTTTTAGAATATAAAAAATAAACACCTAATTGATAAGATAAAATATTTTTGGATTTTATCAAATATTATATTTTTTGGTGATTTTTGTGAGTTTATATTTTTATGTATTTTTAAATGCTTAAATAAGTCAAAATAGGGAATATGAAAAACCAGTGACCTTGATTAGGGTTTAATATATATATATATATATATATATGTGTGTGTGTGTGTGTGTGTGTGTGTGTGTGTGCATGTGTATGTCAAAATAACCCTAAACTAATTTTAAGATGAACTACATCTTAAAGAAAATTGATAACAAAAAACTATGTTTTTCTGGATTTTTTTCTAAATTTTTTGCAAATTTTCTATGATTTTTAGGATATTAGATTTTTAGGAGTTTTACATAATATTTTTTTAAATATTTGGACAGAAGATAAAATATAACAAAATAAGCCAACATGAATTTTTTTTTATAAATTTTCAAAACATTTTATAATTTATGGATTTTCAAATTTTAAATAGTAGAAAATACAATATTTTTTTAATTTTATAAATAGGAAAATAATTTTAAATACTTTGTGAAAATATATGTAATAAAATAGGGTTACATGCACCTAATATAATTTTCCCATAATTTTAATATGCAAAATGTTATTTTTTATAATTAAGATTCAAGCACAAAATTAAACCAGCAACACAGTGACCTATTTATAATTTCTATGAAGTTATAGAGCATTTAATATACTCATTCATAAATTCCACGGGCATACGACAATATTCGTAAATTAAAAGACAATATCTGCTTAGCGGGGGTAAAAATGTAAATACAAGAAATTATTGGTCCAAGTATGCAATTTATACAAAAAGTTTTACACTGATGTTAAAGTTTAAGGACCGAATTGCAATAACAAAACCTGAAGGGGGTTGGTTACAAAATGTCCAAGTGCCTCACGTGTATGGGCACGCGAGGTGACATGGCATTTGACGTAAATGCAATAAAGACAAAGTCTGAGGGTTCTCATGCAAATATTACAAAAGTAATTATGCTACAAATGAATGCTTAAGTACTAAACATAAAATGGGGGTTAGTGTGGAAAATACCCCCAAATAGGAACGCGGGTGGATGGCTACAATCCCCTCACTTATCCACGTGGCATGCGGACAACAACGGATGCTGCTTTGCTACTGAAGGGCTGAGATCGACTAGATCGTAGCTGAGATCTAAGGGTTCTGGTATGTCCAATCCAATGGCTGCTGCTACACCTGGCGATTGTTCTTCATCCAGTCTCTCTGAGCTAATATGGAAGAACAACTCAAGAACAACCGAACATTGAGCTTTGATCGAGCCTCCTGTGTGCTCCTGACACCCTCCCTTGCTGCTGAGATGCTCTCCATGTTCTTGTTGTGATTCCATAGATGATGGATGCTTTGAAAATGTCAAGACCTTAGTAATGGAGGCATGGATCGTTGAGACACCTGCGTGATCTGCAGGCTCTGATTATGGGCTCCAGATGAAATATTAAGGCTCTCTAACCTGCACAAAATGATCAAGGGTCGAGGGCGATGCTCCTCGACCAGTTTTGGGTGTAAAAACAAAAGGGGAAATGGCTGACGGAGACACTCCGATGTGTGATGGAGGTGGGGCACCCTGATTCCCATATCTATGTAAGTTTTTAATTGATAGATGGCTCGGGATAATAGAAGGTGTCAAGGCAAAGATGTTGGGGTGGTCAGGGTGGCGGTTCACCAAGGAAACATACAGGGACAATAGCCAAAGCCTAGAGCTCCGACGAGATCTGTTTTGGATTTTAAGCTATATAAGAATAAATCAAACAAAGTTAAACACTACTATACACTACTGATTAACCTAGGAATCGAAAGAACACAAGATAGATGTCTCACCTGGTCAGGATGACATGGGAGCATAACCACACGGAGGAGCTCTGTGATGGTCCTAATTTCGATCTCTCCTCCTTCTCCTCTCCTCGATTCACTAAGAAACTCCTCCTACCACTATGGTTTCACTCTAGACTTGCATATAGGTGTTACAGTGGGCAAAAACCGGATCAAAATTCAAAAAATGGGAGAATGAGAATATTTATGCAAGCCGATTAAGAAGGGGTCTTCACCTAGGTTTTTGTATGAATCGATGATTGACTTCGGTTGATCTTTGATTCACGTGAAAGCTGATCACCTGATGAAGAACTTTGCTTAAGAAATCAATGGTTG
This sequence comes from Ottelia alismoides, assembly GCA_037367405.1. Taxonomy (NCBI): domain Eukaryota; kingdom Viridiplantae; phylum Streptophyta; class Magnoliopsida; order Alismatales; family Hydrocharitaceae; genus Ottelia; species Ottelia alismoides. The sequence continues at coordinate 125,471 of JAZKJV010009986.1, forward strand.
AAGAGACTGGAGCTAGCTAGAAAATTTGGCGAAAATGAGGAAAAAACATGCCATGGACTTGTCGAAAGGGAGATCGATGAGTTGACCTAGGCAAATTTAGGACGGCTCCCGATTAGTTCACGTAGGTCAAGTCAGGACAAAATAGAGCTGAAAATAGAAATAAAAGGAAAATAAAATATAATGATTTTATTAATTAAAACTCAAAATATGAAAGTTGTTTCTTGTTTTATGTACTATTTTAGGTGATTTTTATTTATTTACATTGACTTATTTATTATATATTAATTTTTACAAGTATATTGATAACAATGATATGTATATATGCCTATGTTTTTAGTTTTTTATTTTTATTTTGTATTTTGTGTATTTATTAGCATCTTTACATAACACATATATTTACAATATAAATAAATGAATATTTACAGATTTTTTTACCATTTTGTTCATACATGTAATTAATTATATGTATACATGTTATAGATATAGTGTACCTATATGTTGTACTTGATTATTTATTTGAATTTATTTAAGATATTTTTAGTTTATATTTTATATTTTAATATATTTATATAATATATACAAATTATTTACAATTATAAAAAAGAGTCAAAATACAAGGAATACAAATATATTTATTTTATATATAACTACATAATACAATGGTACCTCAGAAAGATGGTTTTTGTATCTTAACTCTAATTTTAATAAAACCACCTTCATTAGATAGATAATGTATTTGAAATACAATGAAAGTGGATTTCATAAATTTAGAGTTCATATGGAGAAGATATTAATATATGAAGTTCTATTTACGAATTTTTCATTTGTGTGTACTATGTGCATTGTACATGACTTTCATTGGATCTTATTTTTGTATTTGTCTACACATTTTTATGTATAAGTTTCATGTTGAAAATATCTTCATTTAATGTGTGTAAGAGTGTGTTTAAAATAGTGCAAAAATAGGGTATAGACAGTATGTTCAACACCCAAGGTTTCTAGGTTTCTGTATCTTTTTGTCTGTATTATTTTTATTTTATCCCCCTATTCCTCGTCGATCTAGTCAATATTAACTTGGTCTCGAGGTTTAGGGTCAACCGGTATTTACAATACTTCTTTTATTTTCCTTTTTTCTTTTCTTTATTCATTTATTTTGGTTTTAAATATGGGCATATATGTATTACATACAGTAAATAGTTAGCATGTTAATTTATACAAGTGAGATGCATTTACATGTATTTATCTATGATTTAAAGATAAAATAAAAGAATAAAGGTAAATAAATGTGTATTCATCAATAACATAGTCAAATTACTCATTATCATAGGTTAATTTTATTGTAATGTCATAAGACACTTTTATATCTATTAATATTCGTGTATATGTTCAAATTTTAAAATGGATAAGATTGCATAACACTTGAATCTTTATTAATTAGTTTGCAAGTTGGTGTACAACATCGAATAGTTTTAATGCTTGTTGCTATACCCTGACATTAAATTAATAACAATGGACATTGTTCACTGCAAAATTCCCTTTTATTATTGTAATAAATAACAAATGTTCTATTTTCTAAATGTTAACATAAAAATAATCATTTGTTGATTTCATTAAATTTTGTAACTGATCTTTATTGCTAATTTAACAATGACAAGAAAAAAGGTTAACGGATAATCGTTATTATCCTATTCATTGCTAGCAAATATATAAATAAACTAATGTTCAGTGTGAATTTAAAAAATTAAAGATAGTTTTTATATAAAAATACAAGTATATGTATTAGAACAGAAACTAGATATTAAATTATCTGTTGTGTCTCCCTAGCAAAGCGAACAGAAAGGCCGATAAATTAAAAAAAGGTGTCTCATGCAATCGGATTCAAGCAATGTAAGCTCCTAGCTACTGATTTGAGGATACTGCTTCTTCCCTTTGTTTTGTCCCCATCCTTTTGCACAAGATTCCAAACATTCATTCCTTTTGCCTTTTGCAATGCCTTCACCACAAAGCATTGGTATTGGATGAGGATGGATAAAGATCTTCCCCTTTCCATTAACCTATGTCGACTAAAGTATGCATGCACTTATAAATTTTTGCCAAGTCTTAACAACCAAGCCCTCGAATCCATTTCCTTCCTCACTAGTGGGTGAGATGGTATGGATATAAAATAATCTTTTTAATGGACATGCTCAAAACTAAGTTCAATCGAATCCGCATTTGTTTATGTTGAAGAGGCCCTAATCTAGAAAGCATGCATGCATGCCTACTATATCTTATCATTTGTTCAACATATTCCCAAGCTAAATGCTCGTAGGTCTGAGATCTAAGACAAAAGATTGACAGGAAATTTGAAGTATAATTGGAAGATATATTATAACAGATACCGTGGTAAGTTGTTACGACTAGCTGTGGCAATGGAATTTTAGCCGATAATTGTTTCTTTTACAATGAAATTTTGGTGCAAACAGATTTATTAGACGATTTGTGCAAAAAAAAATTTCTTTGGTAGAGTAGTGATCGGCAACAAGTGCATTGCTGGTATAATTCTTTGACGATCTTGCTTTTGGAAGTGGATTTTCGATGATGGTTAAACCGTCTCAGCTCGAAATTTTTTGTTGCCACAATCATACAATCGTATGCCAAATATCGTCGCCAAAACATATTTTTGTGAAATATTTAGACAATTTCTTATTTTATTTTATTACGATTTTCTTTATTTAATAGTTAATAACATTACCCTAGAGGAAAGCACGAATAGTTCAATATATACTCTACTTACATTGAAAAGAGCAATTTTCTTTGCCACAACATTTTCCTAGCTTGTGACAATGGAATTTCTGTAATCAAAATTTATACATTTTGTCACCGGAAGAGGCTTATTTTGTAGTGACCAGTCATCTCCTTTTCCGTAATTTATTATCATCCATTAGGAAGGAGATTCAAAAGCTGTAGATCATGGTAATTGTTGTGTTTACATTATTTATTTATTTTTACTGTCCGAACTTACTCGTCACCATAACAAAATGGAGATATAACGATGAAGAATTTGTAGATTCATTGTTATATCTTTCAATGTTAAATTTCATAAATGGATATTATTATAGTAAAATTATATTTAATTTTTAAAAATTACAATGATTATTTTATTCATAGTCATGTTGCTAGCGACGAATCATATAACAATAATTATTCGTTGATTTTCTCATAAGTTTTGTCTTATAATCATTGCTAAGTTAGTGGATGCACTTTTTAACGAAAAAATTAATGAATAAATTTTTTGATATGAACCATTAGAATAGAATATTGAAATTTTCTTCACGCCGAATAATTAAAGATAATTTTGCAACAAATAATATATGTTGTTATATATTTAACATCATATAATATAAGAATGTAGATTCAAAATTTTCATTGTTATAGATCATCAAGCTTATACTACCATTGTGATGCAAAATTCCTAAATCACATAATATGAAATGGGAAAGAAAAGCAGATTCTCAAAAGTGAGACATTTCAATATGTATCTGCATGATCTTCATGCCTAGGAATAAAAGCTTTAGTCCTTTATCCAATGGTGCATCTTTTCCGAGTGGTGCAGTGTAGGTCTAAAGATGGAATCCCTTTTTCACCTTTGAAACAGTCATCTAGAAGATAGAATTCAACCTCTGTGCTCTTCAGATATTAGTAGGTGGTCACTCCTAGGAAATTATCATATCACTTGAGTCAACCTACCATCTCCCCCACAAGCTGTCTTTAATAATTAAGGGCACAATTATGATTCAATCATAAGCCATATATGGTACATATAATTGATGTTCATGGTGAATATCCACCACTCTAACTGAAGATTAATCTTTCCCATGATCTCCACTCCCACGTACTGGAGAATATGTATCTTTTTATTGAGGAGTCCTACATGGGTACTCTCCTCGATACATAGGGGTCTACCCTAATTAAACTCATGGATATACAACAAAGAATATTGGATAGGGTACCGATACCATTGGATGTGTAGCATGTCTGACCTTGTCATGAATGTGTACCAATGGATCGACCGGAAGCTTGACACACTGCCTAATCTTGTGATGTCCATTCTTCTTGCCTCACCAATCCGGTAGGTTTGTTTAATAGGAATGCAAATGCTTGTATACATATGTGGAAATGTTGCCATCATATCTTTATTTATTTTCAAATTTTTATATGGAAGCATATACTGATATTAGCGAATAGGGAAATTATGTTACACTATCTTTAATAAATGAATACGGATGTAAAACTTATACGAAATGGATATATATATATATATAATATTAAAACAAACTACTCTATAGATTAATTTAAATATACGTGCTTGGATTAGGGTAGAGAATTGGGCTCGACCGGACCCAACCCGACAACGTCTGGCTCGGCCCCTCCAATTTTCTTCCGTCTTTGGATCTGGTTGAGGCCTGCATTTTTGACTAAATCGATGACCTAGACCCAGGTTTGCCCAAAGCATGCGCTGTCAGGCCGGAGTTTGGACCGATCTTAGCCTACCCACACTTATTTTTACAATGAGTTGCATGAGTAAGATTAGAAATATATCAATATAAAAACAGCAATCGTTGTGATCTAAGTATCTATACAAAGAACATACATTTTCCATTAATATTTCGGCCATTATTGGTGTATAATTCAATGAATCGATATATTAATAAAAGAATATTATTCATAATAATAAAATTTATGGAGAACAATATATTTATTATATAATTGCATGAAGCAGAATTATATTAGAATTTATGGACAATAACATATTTGTTATCGAATTTCATGCCAAAGAACTATGCACCAACAATTATTTGTTAAATTTTAGCAATATGGGAGTTGTTGGCTCGGCCAATATGTACATCGGCTTTGGACTGGGCTCGGCTTTTTATTGATTATGGGTACCTTTGACCCATTCAAATTATTCGGATACCCGTTGAAAAGTCAGTTGAATATTGTGGAGTGGTCTTTATGTTCCACACAAGGCATGCACACAACCGCTGAGGCGACTGATATGAAACCCAATTAGCTATTTCAATAATCAAATCATAAGTAATAATAATAAAGCAATGCAAAATAGATATGGATCAAAATTTACGATAAAACCCTACAAACAAGTGTGTACAGTGCAAATATGGTAGGGTGTCGAACTAAGGGAACAAAGGGGCGTAGCATGTATTTTTATCTCTAATAATGTATATGTATATGTATATATATTCACAATATTTAAAGATAAATAATACCTGATATGCCCCATGTTCCCGGCATCCTACTATGTGTGTGTGTGTGTGTATATATATATATATATGCACAATATTTACTCAATGTTTTCGTGGATTTTTAATTTATATTTTTTTATGTTTTTAATTTTATATTTTTTTTATTTTTTGATATTTTTCTAATTTTTAATTTCTTTTTGTATTTACTATTTAATAATGTATATATCACTATATAAGATAATAAGTACAATTTAGATAATATATATAATAAATATATATAATCTGAAAATATACTCTAGAACAGTCCTTTTTGTTTTTTAAAATTCTAAAATATATTTAAGGTATGTGTAGTAATAATAAAAAATATAACACAGATATAGATATATATGTATAAATAGCCTATATTGGGTTATATATTTATACATTTAGTTATAAATAGTGAAAATTTATAAAATAAAATTTTTTTATGTTTTTCAAATAGTCCTCTATTTTTTATGAATTTTCAGGGATTTTTTATAATTTTTAGGTATTTTTAAAGTTCAAAATAGTCCAAAATAGTGACTAAATAAATAGGTCGACTTGCTTTGAGATTTAAAGAATACTCGGTAGGTCTAAAATTTCTCAAAACTATATTTACTATATATTAATTTATATAAATAAAAATATAGATAGAAAGTTAATTTTTTAGGATTTGTGGGGGTTTTTTATATTTTTTAAGGGTTAGCAAGGGTATGTGCTTTTTTGACTTTCTTTTGATATTTTTTTGTGATTTTTGAGCTGTAGTGATAAAATAGGATAATAAACAGTAGGATTTTTTAATTCTTTAAAGGTTTAATAATGTCTTGTATTTTTAAAATTAAATATAGAATAAAAGATGCTCTTTTAATTTTTAATAAATAGTAAATGCAACAAAAATACTAAACAAACTACATAGCATGACTAAGCATAATAGCATGCATTTTCTCCTATTTTTGTGAGATTTTGGAGCACGAGGACTATTTTTAGAAGATAAAGAAATAAAAAAAAGAACTGGTAGGGATAATTTTGCAATATAAAATATTTACGAGGAGAAATATGAAAATACCATAACTTTTGAACTTAAATTTGATTTATTAATACTAAATGACAATTACAAAAGTCTGAGGATGCCAGCGTAAAATATCCCCTAACGCGGGGTCCACGTGAGATGACCTAGTAAAGGACCAAATAGTAATATTCAAAAGGTACAAGGGTTCCTTTGCAATTTTCCCTAAAATTTAGGCCTATTTAATATATTTGTAGGACCTTTTATAAAAGACAAAATGTGCGGAGGTGGTTTATGTAAATATACCAACTAAGCTCTTCTAATCTAATTGTTGATTATACGCTTGGTGTCTGATCCAAGGGCTCTAATCGTGTACTACTTCGATTAAATTGGATGGCCCAAATTAGATCTGGGTCGTGTTCTTGATCGGACGATCGAGACGGGCACCGGAAGATGTCTCAAAGAACTTGGTTCCTGATAGCTTCGATATGATGATTGTCTGTCCTCTAGAAGTAGATCTCTGCTCTGACAGGTCCAGCAACTTGTTGGGGCTCCTCCTCGTACGAAAAACAACTTCGATGAGTCTAGGTGGCTCAAAGAATGATCTCGAGCTCCTTTCTCTCCGCAGGACCTAGAGGGGTTCGAAGTGCTTGATTGGGCTCCAGAGGGATCCTCGTGACACATTACCTCCACCAAAATGTTCCTATGCATGAGGGCTTGTTCCTCAACTTTTGAATGTAAGCTTCGAGAGGCAGTATGGGCGGAGGGTGAAGAGTCTTGGCGAGAGGCGATAGAAGGGAACTTGATTTTCCTAGATCCACGATGGATCTAGGGTGGACATATGGGGGATTGATGGAGAATACGAAAGGGAGTCGAACGGTATGAAAATTGAAGGGTATAGGTGGTCGGAAATGAGTGATTTGGCCTAGAGCTCGAGCTCCAGGTCAATTGGGGTTTTTTGATTTGATCCTAAATTGAAAGGTTAAAATTGAAAATTAAAAATAGAATTAGAAAATAGACCTACTATATTACCTAAGAAGAATGAGAAGAGGCCTCGACTTGGCCTTACAACCAAGGAAGTTGAACCTCTGACGAGGTACTCCAATGATAGGTTAGATCCTCCCTCTAGATCCTCCTCCTTGCTACAAATCAAAGGATCGTGCTCCTATCACTAGCATTAATCCCTTGAGAATGATCTGAGGGGCTAAGAACAACTAAAAAGGGATCAAAGTAAAAAAGGATGGAGAAGTTGGAGTTTTAAAGGATGGGAAATGTCGAAGTTCGATGATTGATTACGGGTGATCGAGAGTGGGAAGATGGGCATAATATGGTCATCGAAGATCAAAGAGATGTGGGATGCAGAGGAGTGAAGGGCTCGAGGCAAAGATAGGTGAGGCGATCTCGTGAAAATGGGGAGAAGATGGGTCCCCGCGAAGTCTGACACAAGTCAGGGATGTGGGTAGTACAGTTGACCGAAGGTCAACAAATGAAGAGCCATGATTAGTCCACATGGACCAACCAGGAAAAAAGGAATAAAAAATGCTTGTAAATTCGATAAATAATAATTAATTGATTAATTTTTTTAAACATAAAAAATATTCATTATTTTAATGTAGTATTCAATGCATATTTTTATTTATTTTTACAATGTTTTGTATAAGATGGTATTATTTACATGTATATATATGTACATATATCTGTATTATGTATATTTTATTTTAAATTTATATTTTTATTTTATTATTATATCCAGGTAATTTATATATTTTATTTTTTTAATTACATATTTAGGTATTTTTATTTCCTTTTCCTGAATTTATTTACATCCTTAATTAATTATGTACATATTACTTATAAGTATGTTATAGTATACTTTACCTATGTTTGAAAATGCTTTATTTATTTTATTTAATTTTTGATAATTTTATTTTATTGTAAGTATGTACACATGTTTTAAATGATACAATTTTATAAAAATAAAAGGAAGTGAAAATATAAAAGAAAAATATATTGAATATAATATGTATAATGCACATTGAGGGCCCAAAACATAATTTTACATCTTAACTCCAAATTGAATGAAATCACCTTCATTAAATCTCTTATTTAATTTTATGATAATAAAGGTGAGTTTGATAAATTTTGATATAGCATAGAGAAGATACATGTATGTAAAGTTTTCTTTATGGTTTTTCTCGCATTTTTCTTTGTATTTTTATGTATAATATCCATATAGAAGGTTTTATTATTTGAAGTATAAATATAAGAAATAAAAATAGATCCCAAAAGGCCTATTATTGTCAAATAAAATTAGGGTTTTTGAGTATATTTTGTACAATTTCTCCGCCAAGTCTCCCTCTACTTTATACCTTGTCGATTAAATAAATTCTTGACTTAGTCTTGGAGTTTAAGATCATTCAATACCTTTGGTCTTTCATTCTTTTTTTTCTTTTCTCTATTCTTTTATTTGTGGCATTAAATACAATACTTTATACACTATTTTTAGAATAAATAATGAATGTTATTTTGTATAGTTTAATGCTATTTACATTCATTTAACTAGGGATTTAAGGCCAAAATAGAAGAATAAAGGTGATGAAATGGAGATTCATCAGCCGTTTAAATCGGGTATCCATTGGAATTGGTTAGATCAACTAGTATTTATAATATGTCTTTATTTATGAAAATTGCATGATTTGTCGGGTTGAACATAATAGATGGAACTGCACCATATATTATGTTCCATGGATATCCATTGGTACCCGTTATCCACTCAAATAACTCGGGCATGCATCGAATGGTTGGAGGGTCATCCTCAACCTCCTGCCTACATGCGCCAAGTTATGCAACAATGGTAAACTCCCTAACTTTATCTATTTCTTCCAATCTCCTCAGCATCCTTCATACGTTGCCATCATCTCCATATTCTCTGCCTAACTACCCAGATCCGTGCTAACCTCCTACCTTCTCCTAACCCTGATTCCTCCACCAACTGGCGGTGTTTGAAATCACTGTCGGGGATCACAAACCTCCGCCTTCAAATAAGCCAACACCGGTGAAATTTCGGCCCATCCGCCACTTCATGTGTTAACTCCCAACATTCTCCTTCCCATCCGTGACAAAGAACGCAAGTGTGGATGAGCGATGATGGTGATCAACGCTAGTTTGATCCACAGATTTCTTCTCCATGTTGTAGACTAGTAGATGTGCTGCTCGAGCTTCCTCAATTCGCCATTGAGGTTAAGTAAAGACTTGGAGTTCCTATGAAACTCCTCAGGCTTGTTATTCATCTCCCTCTATTCATTTTAGTTCCAACTATCAGCTTGATATTTGTTTCCTTCTCATTTCTCCTTTTTCTTTACTCTCACATACTCCTTCTTTCACTCATATACCCGTTTCTTCATGGAATCACAATCCACTTCGATCCATCTCCAGTTCATGGCCTCCATCTCGATCCATTTTCTTCCTTCACTCAAGGAAGAATCCATCAGCTTCCATTCCCCTATCATCGATTAGCCTATACAAACCACCCCCAGGGCTTGCCTTCGTGCTTTGGTTGTGTACTTAGCATTTCCAGGAGATCCTTATATCTTCATTGGTCAGAAATAGTGGTGTGACTCCAATGGCGTCTTTCTTCGTCAGAGGATCTTCATCGAAAGCGCTCTGCAAGGGTCCGTTCTACATCTTTGAGCCTTCATGATTTTCGCCAGGCCAAGGCAAAGATTCCGGGCTTTTCGATTATGCATTGAGAGCATAGAGGAGAAAAATCCATCACGCCAGAGCTCCGCTAGTGCTTCACCACACATGGATGAGAAGGAGGAACTAGAGAAGTAGTAGCCGTGGGATTAGCCCCAATTGATGATGATCGACCAGCTCTGGAGTGCCCCAACCCACACTATCGAAGCACCAGCCTCAGAATGTTTGCACCTGCATCGAAGCACCACACAACCTGAGCTGTCATCTGGTCCGAGCCTCACATCCAGCTTATAGTGCACGTACAAGATGGGTGATCCACTAGAGTTTTTGCAGATAAACCATGTTGTGTTTTAATATTTGTATTTTAATCCCCGTATGTGATTTTTATGTGTCATCCCATCAGCTTCTATTATTGCACTTTAGTCCCTAACATGGAACCTTTTATAATAAAAATTGTGGTTTAATTAAGTTTTATTACACTTATACCCATGTATTGATTGTGGAATAACTTAAGAATCATAAGTGCAAAATTAATGAAATTAGTCTCATTTTAAAGCTAAATTAGTTCTCTTTGATGCGATGCCATTAATTCAGTGATTTGGCATATTTTCTATACATTAAAATTTAGAGATTTAAATTGACTTTGAATGTTGTGTAATTTGTTGAAAAATTAGTCATTGTTTTGTTTGATGCATAAATATTACATTGATTTTTTTGATTTTTGAAGAATTTATTTAGGGGCTTATTGTGAATTGTTTAACCTTATATTATTCCCTGAATTAAAAGGTCATTATTCATTAATATAACATGTTGCTCATTAAATTAAGTGAATCAAATTCTTAAGTGATTAGTAACTTCATTATTAATCATAGATTTGGAATAGAGTCTATCAATGTTCATTCATCTTGTTAAATGGAGTTAATCAGGAGCATTGTTAGCTGTTATTTGTGCATTTGTATGTTGGTTGTATGGAGCATTTTAGGTGCATTTTCCTTCATCATGTTACTTATCTTATTTGCATTTAGCATAAATAGAGGGAATGCATTGCATTACTTGCATATCTTGACCTAAATCAACTAATCATTCACTTCATTAGAGATTTGTACCTATATAAAATTGATTACTTGCTCGTGTCCTTGTGTTCGACCCTGGAATTATCCAGGATAAATTGAAACTGAGTCCTCTTCACAGAGACTATGATTCAATCCGATGAATTGTTAATCGACATATTACAATGAGTGATTCTTAACATAGAAAATTAGTGGTTGACCAGTAAGTTATTGTATCCTACCATCACTCGACTATATATCTGTCTTGTTGTCGGGAACCTAAGCCAATTCATGGATTTCCCTACTTTAGCTTACTTCGATGCATGCATGATAGTCCTAAGGTACATCAAGTCCTCTCTAGGGAGAGGTATACTATTCACCTAAGGCAACAGCTTTGACCTCGTGGTCTATTCAAATGTAGACTGTGGAGGATGCATATGTAGATAAAAAAATCCATTGTAGGTTTCTGCACTTACCTGGTAGGAAATATAATTACTTGGAGAAGCAAGAAATAAGTAGTGGTTTCTCACTCAAGCATTGAGAGTAAATATATATCCATGGCTCATCCATACTCACAAATTCATATCACTCAAAGCAATATCACATATCTCAGATGTGACAACTGAGCAACAATGCACATAGCAAACAACCCCATGTTCCACGAACGCAATAAACATACATAATTTGATTGCCACTATACTGGAGATATAATATAGAGAGGGATACTTCATACTCACAGCATACCTTCAACAAATCAGATTGTAGATATGTTTACCAAATAACACACGCATGGATAGTTTGAAAAATGTCGTAACAAGCTAAGCATGATATATATATATATTTATATATATGAGAAAAGGGAAGCTACACGGGGGGGGGGGGGGGGGGGGGTACAACCAACTAGCTACACCTGGCCATTCTTATTGATTTTGATTGTTTTGAAGGAAACCTATGGGGATTTACTTAGTTTATTGAGTGTAATATGTGATACAAATTTCATACAAAACAAACATTTCTAACATGTCCATCTAGATATGGTCGATTTCAGCAATTCTGGGACCGTTAAAATATGATAGTCTTTATGGAGAACATAGAAGTCTTAAATTTAGTTAAATTTGGCATGAGACCATGGTGATTTAAATCCCCATAGGTTTCATTTCAAAAATAAAAAATACCAAATGAAAAAAGTAGTTGAGTGCATCTAGTTGACTACACCCCCGTGTGCAGCTTCCCAAGCCCCATATATATATATATATATAGAGAGAGAGAGAGAGAGAGACATACATACATATTGGACTGATCCTATGAGAGCATGAGAGTAGTGATTCTGGACCACTAGATTCTGTCATCACTCTCCTGATTGATTTCAGGAGTAGAGAGAAGGGTAGAATCTAGTGGTCTAGATTTACTGCTCTCATAGTTTTTGGCTCTTACATGATCAACCCTATATATATATATATATATATATAGGATCCACCTTGAAGGAGAGAGTTGAGAACTTATATTTTGAACCCGAGGGGTATTATAGTCGTTTCATATATGAGGGACGACTCCAACTATAAACCTAACCCTAGGCCTCCAACTATATAAGGAGCCCTAGGATTCTCTTGCCTTTATATATCTACATACTAACCATTGTATAAAAGCATATTTCCATCAAATAAAGAATTTTATATAGATATTTTGGTTAAATATACACTTTTTTAGGGATATTTATTTAGGTCATATGTTTACATGGGTACTTTTGTAAAAAAATCTTTATATAATGTCATTGATAAATATTTGGAATATGTTTTCCAAAATTTTGCAACTTATGAAATACAACAAACACTAACAACTAAAATGATAAATAATGAAAAAATAATTTATACAAATACGGCATTAGTAGTTAGCCTCCCGATAAGAAATCTCAGGATTTTCCCCCATATCACACTTCCCTTATGCAATTATTAAAAGCCATGCTTCAAACATTAAACATAGACTTCACGATAAAAGTCAAAAAGCGATTCCCATAAGTCCTCTTTTTTGGCTTCTTTACAGGTGAACCAATGAAAAACTTGTCCCGAGGACTTGATGATGTAGAGTAAATGTGGGACCATTGATGAATGCTAAAAGTACTAGGTGTCTAACATCTGGTCTTGGAGGAACTGCGGTGTCTGACAAATCGGATCCATCAATCGTTGTATCGACCGCTCTCACAACACTCAACACCCCGCTCAAGAGTTTCAATTAACAAATAACCCACAATAATGCTCAAGCAATGAATAATAGTGAGCTAAAATTTATTATACCCTATAAAGTGATATGTATAGTATGCAAGTGTAGGGGTAGAATCACAAATAAGCAACAGAGGATAGGTACAACATGAAATAATAAACATAAAATAAGCAAATGTGTTTTTGTGTTTTTATAGTGATATTGAATTTTTGTAAGTTTTTATATTTTATATATTTTTTTACAAATTTTTAATTTATGTATTTTTAAAAATTTTAATTTTATAATTTTTATATGTTTTTTTATATTTTCTGATTTTTTAGTTGTCTTTTTAACATATAAAGGTATAAATATAAATATAAAAATATACATACAAGTATATGTAGATAATATGTATAATATAATAGCTATATAGGATTATATATATATATATATATATATATATCAGAAAATTACCCTAAAGTACCATCGTTTTTTAAGGGTCTCTAATATTTAGGATATTTATAAATATTATATGTAATATATAGTAATAATATATATAATCCATATAAGAGGTAGTATATTTATAAATACAACTATAAATAGTCAAAAGTTATAAAATAAAATATTTTATGTTTATAATGTTTTATTCTATTTTTGTTAATTTTCTTTTAATTTTTACTAATTATTTTAAAATTTTTAGTGGAACAAAAATGTCAAAAAAGTGAGTACTAATAATATCCGATGATGGAAAAATGTGAATCGAGTTAAGTTCATTAATTAAGTGTCGTTGTGATTTAAATAGATTCACGATCAACGAGAAAATTTATTCAAACCACTAATGAATCAAGTATGCAAATAAGAGGTTTTGCTACTTTTATTAACCTGGTATAATGAGCAGGGTCAAACTAAAGGAGTACAACTAAGAGCTAAGTAGACGATTCGAAAATCAAAAAAAAATTATTATATTTTTAATTGTTTTTACTTTTGCAATTTTTTAATTTTTTAATAAGGCAAAATAAGAACAAAGCTGATAAATATGCACAAGTACTCTTTTAGATTATTCAAAAATGTTAAAAATTCTCTAAAAATAAAGTAAAAATATTTTTGGGTTTTATATATTTTATACTTTTTATAAAGATTTTAGTCGATTTTTCAATTGTTTTTATGATTTTATAAAAATCGAAAAAGAGGAAAACAATGAAATAGTACACATACAAAAGTATTTTTCAATTTTAAAACAGATAAAATACTTAAAACTCCTGGAAATGATTTTTATCAAAAACTATGAAGAAATATCTACAAATAAGAACTTGAAATACAATTTTTGGATTTTTTTTGTTTATTTTATATGTTTTTATAAATTTTTTAATATTTTACGAACTTTTAGGATTTTATAAGGTATTTTCAAACAAAAATTATATAAAAACTAAAGTAGGCTAAAAGACAACTACATGAATTTTTGTGGAATTTTTCAAAGGTTTTTCGAATTTTTGGGAATTTTCTAAAACAAATAGGGAAATTTTTCTATTGTTTTTGAATTTTTAATAATAGAAACTAGAAGCAATTTAACAAACAAAAATTACCATAAATAAAATGTGCAACCAGGAGATACAGGTGATTTTTAAGCAGTTTTTGAAATTAATTAGCTATTGCAACTAACAAAAGACAATAATTGAAAATAGTGCAATGAGGACCTATGCACAAATAGTTAAGTTCTTGGAGCCTAATAATAACACATGTATAAAAATCCAAGGGAGAAAGGTGTTATTTATGTAGAAAAGGAATGCACAACATGTGAAATAGTACGCACAAGGGTATATATGAAAATCTCAAAACATTTAATTCATTTAGTAACCAAATGGAAGCTCAGGGTAGATTCTACCTACAAATCGGGGTGCTAATCGAATCGAATACCTTCGAATCCACCAGGATTCTGATTCAATTCATTATAAAAGTTTCGAATCCGATCTTGAATTGGATTTTAAACGAATTTTCTAACTTAAATTCAGATTCAATTCATTTTGAGTTTCGAATATTCAGATTCGATTCATTTTATTACGAATATGAAATGTTAATTAATCTTTAGAGCCTATATAAATAATATTATATGAAGAAAAATATATAAAGATTTTATTATATAATTTTAATTTTGAATATATATATATATTACTAGGATAAGTTGAAAAAACTATATAATCAAGGAAAATGCCAAACCAATACAATACAATGGATGATTATCTAATTTTTACAATTATTATGTGTCTTTCACAATCTAAATCTACTCTTTTCTTCTAAGATGAAGAAATATATAAATAGAATATAATTATATGAGCTTATCAAAGAGATATAATATCAATGATGGAAAAGCTGAATATGTGATACTTACCATTGCATGTTAAAGCAAGATAGGATCAAGCTTTTAGAAAGTTGATACAAATTAATATTATTATTTAAAATAATGGGAATACTAAAAAATAACATAGCAAGATAAAACATCTTCATCAAGTGTGAGGATCTTCAATATCAAAAAAATAATCCATGACAATGAAATATACATATTTTTTTATGTACAAATGAATAACTTATGTTATAGTGGGAAGAACTTGTATATCATTCATGTGATGATAAATGTCGTCTTGATAACGATAATCATCATGAATTGTCATGCAAGGAAAATCAAAACAAGAAAAAAACAGAGGAAAGATATCTAGATAAATTTTGAACCACGACAAATGTCATGGAGGACCTCGAAGTAGCAAAACCTTCATTTTCATGTGCTAGGAGAAAGGCCACCATAATCTACCATGGGTTTTTAGGATAGTTTGTAGATAATGGAAAGGAGAATGGAAAATACAGTGTAAGGAATGTGGGAACATATAAATAAATGTGTGGGTGAGGGATTACAATAACGATCTTAAAAATTTGATCTTTCCTTATAGATTTTATGACTAATATTTTATACTCTTTTTTATATTAAATATTTAATCTTTAACTGATAGGATTATACATGCATATATATATATACACACATACATACATATCAAATTACGTATACTTTAGAGTGCTTTGTGATCATTTTAATGCCTCAAAATTTCTGAATAGCATGCTAACATTGATTATTGTACCTATACAAAGTAACACATTCCTAAACTATTGTCACTAGGCTAAAATAAGAAGTAAAGACAGAAACTTAGATATCTCTAACTCATAATATATTTCGAAGTCCAAACACTTAAAATTAGTTATAAAGGGGATATAAAAGAGATTTTCTCTCACTAGGGGGGTCTAATATTGCATATACACCTTATGCATTGGCAAGTCATGTCAGTGTAGTGTGTAAGTATGGAAATCATAGTGATAAAGTATGACATGATACATCATATCAATGGAGTCTAGATATGATTATAAGTTCAGAAGTAACCACTTAATCACTGTAGTAAGTTGGTCTGAGAGTATCTTTAGATGCTTGCACATGTTATGCTTAGTGATATAATGCAAATGCTAAATATTCAATGTAAATTACCGTCATAACCTTTTTTAGTACATATTCATATATTGTAATCTACATCAATTTACTTCCAAATAAATTCAATAAATGCATGTCAACCTTCTGATGTAATATTCCTAAAATTCCTTGCACAAAATATTCTCCAAGGCTTCTAATTGACCTAATGTGGGGTTGTTACACGTATGTAAATATGTAAGTATATATGTATGTACTAGGTATATGAATATAAGTATGTCACACACACACACATATATATATATGTATATAAATATCTAATCGAATCGAATTATTATCGAATGAATTCAGGTTAATTCAAATTCGATTCATTTGGGAATCGAATCCCCAAGTTAAATTCAAATTCAGTTCATTTGATTTCGAATCGATTTTTTTCGATTTTTTATCGAACAAATATTAATCGAATTCGAATGATTCAGTTCAATTAGCATGCCTACCTACAAAAGCACGTGTTGGAAGCACATGATCTCAGCTCCATTGGACTAAAATGCAAATAACTAAAATACAAGGTCCAAAATGTAAAATGTTTTTAATTAATTATTACAATTACTCTACTAAAACGAAATAAGACAAAAGTACAGGGAAAAAGCGAAATATACCCTGTGTAGGAAGGGCGACACATGGCTCTGGCGTATGGTCAAATGTTCGTTATGGCACAGATCTAATGGTCTCGAGAAAGGGGATGCTGTGCGGATAGATCTGACTCTAGCTTGATCAGACGGTCAGCTTTTGGGCATGCACGTACGATTTGGATCAAGTCTGGGGAACTCCTATAAATCTGACGGCTCTGGCAAATGTTAGAAGAACATGAAGATAGACGAGCTTCGATCAAGAAGGTCTGGAGATCTACGAGTTGATTGGCTCGCGGAATGGTGCATCAGCTTTGTGATGGTGCTCTACATCGAATGGTGGGCTCGGATGATACGACAGACGGGCGGATGTGATCGACGAGGTCCTGGTTCCTGGAGGTGCTCTGTCGATCACTTTGAGGCTCCAAACGTGCCTCCTCGCATGCTCCTATACCTACAAAGGGTACGACTACTCGGAGGCGTATCTCTGGTCTGGTTATTGCAAAGAACAGTGAAGGGAACTGTCAAGGGAATGAAGTTGATGTCTGATGAAGATGGAGGAAGAATGTCTCAACTTGATCTCGCTTCGGTGAGTGAGGTTCAAGGTGATTAGGATGCGTGGGAAGGTGGTCCGTGAAGGGGGGTTTCGATCAGTGCAGATGTATGAATGATACGGAGCTCCAACCACGGTGGTCGGAGCTGAAAGAGTGCAGGTGGCTGATGAGGGTAATTTTCAATTCGAGTTAAGTTGATTGATTAAATGTCGTCGTGACTCAAATCGGATTCACGCTCAACAAGAAACTTATTTAAACCACTAATAAATCAAGCAATGAAAACAAAGTGGTATTGTTACTTTTATTAATATGGTATAGCGACCAGGGTCGATCCCCAGGAGCACAATTAAAAACAAATTAGGCGATTCGAAAATTAAAGGATTTTTATTTATCTTTTTAGTGGTTTTTAATTTTACAATTTTTAAATTTTTAAATAAGGAAAATAAGACAAAAATGCACAAGTCTTTTTTTGTATTTTTCAAATATGTCAAAAATGCTCAAAATATAAAGTGAAATATTTTTGGGATTTATATATTTTGTAGTGTTTTTGGGAAATTTTGGAAAAATATTAAATGTTTTCATAATTTTATAAAAATCAAACAGTGATAAAATAAGTAAACAGTGCACATCTAGAAGTATTTTTCACTTTAAAAATAGATAAAATGCTAAAAACACTTGGAAATGATTTTTATGAAAAACACATGAAGAAATATTTACAAACAGAAACTGAAAATGCATTTTTTGGAACTTTTGTTGATTTATATGATTTTTTTTCTAATCTTTTGCAAATTTTTAGGCTTTTATAAGGTATTTTCGAACAAAAATTATAAAAAAGATAAAAGATGATAAAAGACAACTACAGATTTTTTATACAATTTTTAACGGATTTTATGAATTTTTATGAATTTTCTAAAATAAACATAGGCTTTTTAGGGGGGTTTTGAATTTTAATAAAAGAAAATGTAAGAAAATTAACAAACAAAAATTACCATAATAAAAACATGCAAGCAGGGGTCACATATATTTTTTGGCAATTTTTGGAGTTTATTGGCTAGTTATTGTAATTAATAAAAGATTATAATAAAAATCAGTGCACGAATGACCAATATGTAATTATTCAAAGTTCTAGGGCCTACTAGATAAGACAGTCAGAAAGTACAAGGGCCATTAAGGGTCATTATACAAATAATCCAAAAAAACAACGCGCACAACATGTGATTAACACTCACAGGGACATAAGTGCAACTAATCAAAACCTTTCATTCATTCAATAACCAGTTCAAAGCACGAATTAAAATATGCAAATACATTAGGAAAAACATGTGAAGCTAAACATGACTGAGACTCGGCTAGACTAAAATGTAAATACTGAAACTATAGGGTCCTTAATGTAAAACGTTTTTAACTACATTTTACATTTATTGGACTAAATCAGAATATCATAAAGTATAGGGTAAAAAGGAAGTATACCCTCGAGGACACGTACGCAGCACGTGACGTAACTGACGGCTATGATGCTGCGCTAAAAAAGATCGGAAAGCGGGCGTATGTTGCGCATGTGTACGGTCTAGATCGACCTTTACTGGTCTAATCGGGTGGCTCTGAAAAGAGGAATAAAAGTGCGTTGTATATCTGATGAGCGATCAATCGTACTGTTAGCTTTTGGGCATGGATCGATGGTCTGGATCGAGTCTGGTGGTTGTGCTCATAATCCAACGGCAGAGAGGGGGCTCAAAAGAACTAGCACCGGATGGAAAGCTTCGATTGAGTGTTTCTGGCGCTCCAAGGGGTGGATCGTCTTGTTGAGACACTCAACACCAAGCTGAGTTTGTTTCACATCGACTGGGAATCTCCAGTGAGCTGGAGAACAACTTAGCAAAGATTTATAGGTAGTTGCATCTGGAGCAGCTTGGCCATCTGAAATGAAGAACGCGTCAGGCCTCCTTCACGTACCTGGACCTGCAAGGGGTGGTGCATCTTGAAGATAAGGCCTCGTCCAACGATTATTGCAGCTGAGAAACCAAGAAGCGGTGGTAGATGGTTGTTCGATCTCCGATAGATATGATGGAGGGAGATCGATCCTTAATCCCACTCCATTGAGCATGATATATAGGGGGTCATGCCACGTGGGAGTATGAAGGGCGATATGGAGTGTCAATCGGTGTGGATGGGTGTGAGTGTCGGGGCTCCGATCCGATGATGGGAGTAGAGTGAGTGTGTGTGGTGGTGCTTAACTGAAAATCTAAGTGGAGAGTGAAAATGGAGGAGTCTAGAAGTTACTTGAGTATCCTATAGTGAACGACGTAGTACGGCGAAGGTGGAGGAGAGGGTGATGGCATCGATCCTGCTGCAATAGGCAGGAGAGGCTACTCGCGACAGAGTAACTCCGGCCACGACAGAGCGGCATCCTATCTAGCGTCAAATCGTGCTCCAAAGGCTGCAGAGGAACCTTATCACGATTCTAGAGATTCCAAGTGAGGAAAGAGGCACGAGGGGCGAGATGCCTCGCAATGGAGGTGGAGGAGATGATTTCTAGAGCATTCTACGGTTCCAGAAGGATCGGAGGATAACAGAAACCCTAGAATGATTCGGGCCAACTTAGGGATCCGTGTGAATCATGGATCTTAGAGGAATCGGAGGTCCGAATTTCAAGGTAATCAGTGATCGGAGTCGAATGGGGAAATAGAGAGAAGTGGCTCTAGCGAGCCAAATCGGGTCGGGAGCCGACCTGGAGGAGAGGTTGACCCGGGTCAACAGACTAGGGTTGACCAATCAGAAATCAAGGATTTACATAATTAATAAAAATTGAAAATGATTTCAAAATAAAAAATGCATAAAATAAAAAATGTTTGTAAATTTTCAGACTATTTCTTAAAATCATATATACAGTATATACAATATAGGATATTATATACAAGTATAGTATACCTATATATTTTATTCTTTTATTTTTATTTTATTATTTTTACATTATATACTTTGTTTGATATTTTTTATATTCATAACATAAATTAAAGAATATAAAAGAATTTTTATTTGGTTTTTACAAATTAAATAAAGGTGTTGAATAAATAGGTATTATGTACAATATACAAGCGTGGCTGGTATACAATGAAATGTTGATTTTATTTTTAATTTATTTTTTGTTTTATAATTTTTATTTTATTTTTATTTTATTGTTAGGAGTATGTAAAATTGTTTGAAAATACAACATACACAAATTATGTACTAAAATAAATAAATAAATAAATAAATATTTATAAGTAAAGGTATTATGTGGTTATATAATGCACCCAAAAATCCTACTTTTACACCACAACTGCATAATTTATGAAACTACTCTCATTCGAAAGATAATTTAATTTAGAGTCCAATAAAGGTGATTTTGGGAGAATTTGAGTTCAATATGGAGCTGGAATTGATCTCTTAAGTTCTTGTTTTCTGGCTTTTTGTGAGTGGTATTGTTTGTATTATGTACATCAAATCATGTTGCAACTATTTTTATTATTTAGAGAACATTTTTATTTACAAGTTCTATTAAGAAAATAATTTATTTTGAAGTCTTTTCTCCTTTTTATTGAAAAATAGAGAAGTGATATGCATATAGAATGCATAGTGATGAATATACACCGACCATATCTCCCCCTACTTTATTCCTTGTCGATCATGTCAATATTTCACCTTCTCTCAGGGTTTGGGTCAGTCTGTACTTATTACATAACCATATCCTTCTACTCTTTTTCTTTTCCTCTTTACTCTTTTATTTTAGGAAAAAGGTGTTAATTATATAATATTAACAAGAGTATGTACAATGGTAATTTGTTGGATTTGCACATATTCATAGGTGTTTGCTAAAAGATATGGCTAAAATAAAAGAATAAAGAATGAGAATCATAGATTTATCAGTGCCTGATGGTCTAAGATCGAGGTGAAGAACGAAAATAGAGGCGAATGGAGGTTACCTGAGTAGCTTACAATGGACGGTGAAGTGTGGCGAAGGTGGAGGCGAGGTCGTGGCCTCAACCAGGTGGCGAAGGTCCTGGGAGGCTTGTCGTGGCGGAGCTCCGGCCACGAGATGAGCAACGTCCAATCCGACACCAATACAAGCTTCCAAAAGCTCCCCTAGAACCTTATCACTATCCTGAAGATGCAAGTGGAGGAAAGAAGGCGTGAGCTGAAGAGCAATGGAGGCGGAGGAGCATATATATAGGGTGTCCCCAGGGTCTAGAATGGTCGAGGGAATGTACAAAACCCTAGGAGGATCTGACTCTACCTAGCGATCAACGAGGATCACGGATCCTAGAAGAAGAATTGGCGTAAAATTCGAGGAAAAAAATGGTCGGACCCAAGCTGGAGAATGGTGAGAAATCATGTCCGGTAATGAGATACCCGGGTTGGGTCTGGAGGAGGGGAGGTTGACCTGGGTCAACGGACCTGGGTTGACCAATCAGATTTCAAGGATTTACAATATTAATTAAAAAATAGCAAATGGTTTTAGAATAAAAAATGAAGAAAATAAAAAATGTTCGTTATTTTTCAAACTATTTTTCTGTGATTTTTAATTGTTTTTATGAATTCATATATACAATATTTATAATATAGTGTTTTATGTACATGTATAGTATTCCTATATGTTTTATTCTTTTACTTTTATTTATTTTGTTTACATATATATCATTTATTTTATATTTTATCTATTTACAACATAATTAAAGGAATATAAAAGGATTTTTATTTGATTTTTACAAGTTGAATAAAATTATTAAATAAATAGGTAATTTGTACAATATATATGCATGTGTGGCTATTGTATAATGAAATTTTGATTTTATTTTAATTTATTTGTGTTTTGTGATTTTTATTTTATAATATTATTAGGAGCATATGCAAGTATTTTAAATACAACATGCATAAATTATATATCAAAATAATTAAATATAGATATTTACAGGTATAGGTACTATGTGGCTACACAATGCACCCAAAAAGCCAACTTTTATACCACAACTCCAAAATTTATGAAACCACCTGATGAGCCACTGAGCCGATCAGTGTTAAGTCTCAGAAAATCAGATCAAGGTCGTTGTGACCCCAATCGACAAAGCGTGGCTCAATCAAGAAAATCAGACCACCAAATAAAGAAATAACGCAATCAAAATGTGGCAAGCGATCTTGCTAGATTATTTTACCTAGTATAGCTACCAGGGTCGATCACAAGGAGCACCGAATGGAAAACCTACGAAGTAGTCGGGCAACCAAGAAAACAAAGGAATTTGGTGGTTTTTAATTTTTCAAAATTTTTTAATGATTTTTATAATAAGGAAAGGAATAAATAAAAATCCAAAAATCTCCTTCAAGAAATTATTTAAAGGACCAAATATCTAAAAAATTCAAAACAAAAATATTTTTATGTTTTTAAAATATTCAAGTACTTTTGTAGATTTTATGGGGTTTTTCTGATTTTTAATTAATTTTTCAAAAATCAAAGAAGGTTAAAAATAGTAAATAATGTACAACTGGGATCTAAAGGCAAATTAAAATTAATTAAAATGCCTATAAAATACTAGTAGTAATTTTATGTGAAACTACAAAATAAAATCTACCTACTAGAAGGAGAAAACACATTCTTTGATTTTTTTATGAATTTTTAATGATTTTAAATGTTTTTACTCTTTTTCAATTTTATAAGTTTTATAAATGGGAATAAAACAAAATTTGCACAGAAACTCAAACATCACAAAATGAAAAATCGGAATTTTTTTTGGAATTTTTCAAGATATTTTAATATTTTTAGTTGATTTTCCAAATCAAACAGGGACACTTTTTAAGGGTTTTGAATTTTTAAAAATAATAAACGAAATCAAAACACAACCCAAAAATCAATTAAAATTCCTACACAGTAGCAAGAGCTACGTGTCAAAATTTCACGATTTTTGGAGCAATTTTGCTATTTATTTAATCAAAAACAAAACTCACAGCTCGCATTGACCAAAATGGAAATAAAATAAGTCCTGGGACCAAACAATAACACATGAGAAAAGCTTAGGGTCAAGTCTACAATTTTTCCATCAAAATTCACGCTTGTCGTAAAACAGCATTTATAGGGGCATATTTGCAAATATGAAAAGTAAATATGCAATCAATAACAGTAAAGAAGTTCAGGAAACATAGTTCAAATAACCCAGATAAACACGTGATGAAGCACGTGGGTCCTCACAGGCAGGACTAAAGTGCAAATATGAAAAACTACAGGTATTGGAATGCAAAATGGTACAACTGTATATTTTATTTTACAGACTAAAATATAAACTAAAATAAACGTGGGAAAGAAAGTGCAATATACCCATGGGCTACACGTGAGAAGCGCATGGGGGACAGGTGTCAGCTGCTAGCAGGACATGATCGTGCGGCTCTGCTCGTCTACAACGGTGGATCTGACGGTCAGGGAATGTTCCCTATGTGTGGCGTTGATCTGTCAAATGGTGTCAGATCAACGGTCAAAAAGCTGCTCCGCTGGACGGCTCAGATGAGATCTGGAAGGCTGCTCCGCATCGAACGGCAACGGAAGATAGTGGACGAATAGGGCCCTGATGGACTTCGAACGGCAACGATCGATGATCCGTTCTGGGAGAATCCGTTCGCTCGATCGGACTAACAATGGGTCGAGCTCCTCCGGGGAGGCGCTCCGTGTCGCGTCGTGGGCTCCGATTGCCCGGCGGACGGTCGGATGGTCAGAACGGTGGAGCTGGGGGTTGGGGTAGCTTCGTCGAGCAGCTGGGAAGATGATAGAGCTTCTCACGGCTCCAAAGGACCTGCAATGCAAAGCTGAGACTGGAAAGCAGACTCCGGTCGAGGTTATTAGAGAAATAAACCAAAGAAGCGACGGTGGATGGTCTTGATCTCCGGCGGTCGTGACGGAAGGAGATCGGGGACCTAATCTTGGTGACCCGAGCCAAGACCAGGGTGATCAGGCTGCATGGGAAGGTGTAGGGTGAGCGTGTAGGTCGATCTGAACGGGTAGATGAAGGGGATGAAGCTCCGACCTGCGGTGGCGTACAAAGAAAAGATCGAGCAAATAACGGAGCTAGGACTAAAATGAAGGCTACCTGAAGATCCTAAGATGATCCTGAGCTCCAGGGGAGTTGGACGGCGAGGTTGTGGACTCGACCACGTTGTCGCTGGCAAAGGAGGCTGCTCGCGATGGTTCTCCGGCCATGTTGGGTGAGCGTCGGCT
Organism: Ottelia alismoides; assembly: GCA_037367405.1. Classification (NCBI taxonomy): domain Eukaryota; kingdom Viridiplantae; phylum Streptophyta; class Magnoliopsida; order Alismatales; family Hydrocharitaceae; genus Ottelia; species Ottelia alismoides. The sequence goes on from JAZKJV010009986.1 coordinate 150,559, forward strand.
GCACAGCACCTCTCCGAGCACCAAGAGTGGCCTCCGGCTGCTGTCACCAAGGCGAAGGTTTCTAGGGTATCAGAACGGGGTGCAGCGTGAGCTACGACACTGTAGAGGTGGAGAGAAGATTTTATAGAGTCGACGGGGGTCTGGAAAGATAGAAGATAAGCACGAGACCCGAGAAGGAATCGGATCGGGTGAAGGACCCGTGAGGATGATGGAAGTACGAGGATTCTCGGGTCGAAATCCCGAGGTGAGAAGAGATCGGAGTTGGGCTGGGAAATGTCGAGAAGGAGCTCCAGCGATAAGGATCCGGGTTGGACCTGGGTAGGAGGCGTCGCTGACCCTTGGTCAAAATTTCAGCCGACCAATCAGAAAATAGTATGTACAAAATATTTATAAATCTAATGAAAAACAACAAATGATTTTAAATTAAAATGTGTATAGAATGAAAAATATTTGTTATTTTTGAAACTATTTTTCTATGATTTTTATTTATTTTTATGAAAAATAATTTATGGTATATACCGTATAATGTATTATATACGTGTATAAAATACCTATGTATTTTATACAATTATTTTTAATTTATTATTTTTACAAAAATACCTCAACTTTATATTTTATTTATTTACAACATAATATTTTGAGTATAAAACAATTTTTGTTTTTTTATTATTTATTTACAAGTATAAATTAAATAGGGAAAGATACATATATACATCTATTATATACAAGGTGAGAGAGAGAGAGAGTTTTATTATAGTTTTATTTTTATTTTATTTTTCTCATTTTTGTTTTATTTTTAGAAATATATACAAGGAAATAAAAATATCTTTATTTTTTTAAAAAAAATAAATTATATACATCGAGTACATATATGTACAAGGTGAAGTGGCCCTATCTCTCTCTATCTATTTTATTTGGCGATTAGGCCAATACTTGGACCTTTCTTGGGTTTGGGTCACTCAATATATATTCTAAATATTTCCTTCTTTTTATTTTATTCTTTATTCTTTTATTTTTGCACAAATACATGCTAATTATGCATGCATGCTTATTGCTAAATTATTGTATTTACAACTATTTACATGATGTTTTGCCAAGATAATTAGCTAAAATAAAAGAATAAAGAGTGATGAATGAGGATTCATCACCACCCTAATTTGAAAGATAATTTAATTTATAGGTAATTTGGGAAGAATTTGAGTTCATATGGTGCTGGAATTGATCTTCTAAGTTTTTGTTTGGTGGCTTTTATGAGTTGTATTATTTGTACTATGTACATCAAATCATGTTGCAACTATTTTTATTATTTAGAAAATATTTTTATTTACAAGTTTCATTAAGAAAATAATTAATTTTGAAGTCTTTTTATCGATGAATAAAATAGAGGAATTATATATACATAGAATGCATTGTGATGAATATACAAAGACCCTATGTCCCCCTACTTTATTTGTTGTTGATCAGATCAATAATTGACCTTCTCTCAGGGTGTAGATCAATCTGTACTTACTACATAATTACATCCTTCTTCTATTTTTGTTTTCTTATTTGTTCTTTTTTTCGAAAATGGTGTTAATTATACAATATTAACAAGAGTATATACAAGGGTAATTTATTAGATTTACACATATTTGCAGATGTTTTTGCTAAAAGACAAAGTTAAAATAAAAGAATAAAGAATGAGAATCGTAGATTCATCAGTAGCCTAGATTGTTTTGGAGTTTAAAAATAGATAAATATCACAATGTTTTACAACACTATTTTTAATCTATAATATTTAAGATAGATAAAATACAGAAATATAAATGATTGTTTTGGGATTTTTAGATAAATTTTCATAATTTTAAGACTTTTATTATTATTTTTTAAATTTTAGTGTTTTTCTTTTATAATTTTTAGTGATTTTTGGTCTAGAGTTGCAACATACAATAATAAGGATACTCTATTTTTTTAGAATTTTTCAAATTATTTTTATATTTTTTATATATTTTTAAATGCAAACAGGAGATAAATGCAATGTTTTTTGTATTTTTAAAAATAGGATAATACTTTTAATTACATCCCGAAAAATAGATATGATTTAATACAATTATAGACACTAAAAAATTTTTTCCTAAATTGGATGCAAAATGCTATTTTTAATGATCAAAATACAAGAAATAAAAATTAAGATATTGGTAGGGACCTAAATGCAATTTTAAAAACATGCAAGCTATTCTAGAATACGTTTCAAAAGTCCAAGGGCCCCTATGCAAAAATCCCAGAGATATTTAATATTGATGTACTAGTAGGGCATAAATGCAATATCCAAGTAGTTATAGGGCCTACTTGCAATTTATCTAAAAATATAACACTGTAAAACAAAGTTCTTGGACTAAATCGAAATACGCAAACCTACTAGAGGGTTCTTGCAATATGTCCAATCCCCTCATGCGCAAGGCCACGTGAAGTGACGTGGACATGATTGAATATCAAATGAAGTAAATACATGTGCTAAAGTGCAAATAATATAGGATATTTTAAACTACAAATGAAAGTTTATGGACTAAATAAAAAGATAAAAGCGGAGGGGTGGTCGTCCAAAATTACCCCTATGCATGTGATCTAACGGTTGAGGCATGTCACTTAGATATGTTGAAGGTACAAAACACCCGATGACGGTTTGCGTTGGATGACTGAGATTAGATCTCTTACAGAGATCGGGCGGTTAATGGAGGGAGATCCAACGATGGCTATAGCGTCCGGAGTGGGAGCATGATATGACGGTGGAGAAGCCTCCTTGAAGAACTCAGTGCAGGAGAACTTGGATTCGAGCTCCCGAGTGGCTCCGGCCTACTCTCGGTTGGCTGACGGTTGGAGAAGGATCCCGATGAATCCATTATTCATCGCCTTTATTCTTCATTTTGGCTAAAATTCTTGGTAAAATACATGTAAATATTCACTAATTCTCACTAATTAATATTCAAACTACATTTGTTAATATTACATATTTAACACTTATTTTATCCAAAATAAAATAATAAAGAGAAAAAGAAAAATAAAAGAAAGAAGGATGTATATACGAAATATGTATTGACTAATCTTAACCTCGAGACCAGGCCAATATCAACCTGGTCGACAAAATAAATAAGTAGGGGGAGATAAGGATCCTAATTTATAAAAATGTCAGAAAATCAAGATCACAAATATACATCTACATAATTTTCACCTTGTACATATCTTTACCTATTTTATTTATCATTCTGATCATCTCAAACAAAAATATTTCCTTCATAAAAGTTGTTTATAATAATATATAATAATTTATAAAAATATCAAAAAAATTATTTTTGTATATATAATTAATTATGATGAACCTAACAAGCATAAAAATCTAACTTCTAAGGTTCATAACTATTTATAGAAAAATCCAAATTTGCCCAACTCACTTCTATGCTTAGTTTTGTAACTAATACTATTTAATAAAAATACCAAAAAAATATTAGGATAAAATGTGTGAGTTTTGGCGTTTGGATTTCTTTGTATATATTTACTATATGTATATAAATCTTCTTCATTTTCTATTTAATTATTACTAATCCCATTTAACTTAATTCTTTTTCCAACGTGTTTATAAAAATTAGTAGAAAAATATAAAAAGGTAATTTAAATTTATTTATTAATAAATTCTAATAAATCCCAAAACTAAAAAGCTGTGACCTCAAACTTTCGAGCCTCATAACTCAGCCATATGAACTATGAATTAGGCGTACTCACTTTTAAAGTTTGTTTTATAAAATTATCTATCAAATAAAATGATTTCACTAAAATTGAAGTTAATATGCAAAAAGTAGATTTTAGGACCCTATTGGTATAAATTGTACAATGTATCTTGATTCTATTGCATTTAATTATTATTATTATTTTTATCTTTATATCTTATTAATATTTTATTAATGGAATTAATTAATTAATGATTTATTCGCTAATTTATTTATTTATTAGATATTTTTTATTAATTAATTATTTTTAATTTTTTTTATTAAATTATTAATTCAATTTAATTCAATTTAATTAATATTAAATTATTTTAATTATTTATTTTATCATTTGAGTATTTATTTACGTGTTTAATTTATTATTTATTTATTTATATTAATTATTAATTAAATTTATTGTAATTAATTAATTAATTAATTAATATTTTTTCTCTTTCTCTCTCTTCTCCTTTCTTCCTCCCTGATTCTTCCACCCGATGCCTTCCTCTTTCTCCCCTTCTCCTTATTCTTCCTCCACCTCTCCTCTTCCTCTCCCAACTGCCCCAACGACTGGCCGTTGGGCCGTTTGCCCAACAACCTGACGTGCCCCCCAAGTCTTCCCCATCGACCTCCATCTCCTTCTCTATATATAGACCTCCATATCTAGGACCTCAATAGATCCGCCATTTGCGACTTCCATCTCCACCGAGTTCTAGCAGAGAGAGATAGAGAGAGAGATAGAGAGACGGAGAGGGCGACAGACCCCCGCTCCCCACCATCGAGTGAGCAAGGGAAAGGAGGTCGGCAAGATAAACTACCATCGTGAGTCCAGCTCCACGGTGCGCAAAGCCTCCACCTCCGTCGGACGTCGAGGCAATCACTAGGAGCCCCTTCATCGGAGCTCCTCCACAGACGACATCCCCATCATGTCCATTCTAGGTTAGAACTTCCTTCTCCTTTCCTTCTCTCTATGATATCTATTTCATCTCACACATCAGGTCCAGAGCGTATGCCGACCCACCACTCAAGACACCTCACGTGCGTGGCACGTGAGGATCGGATTTTTTTGGGGCTAATTGCATTAATGACCTTCGAAGTCTTATTAATTACTAATAGGTCCCCAAATAGTCCTCAAAGATTGTGGTCTTTACGCTTTAGTCCTCAAAGATTCTGTGATTAAATAGCAGGTCCAGGTGTTGAAGTCTGCACGTGACAACCACACGACTCTTTGTATTTTGCGAGATACATCCCTACATGTTTCCATATTTGCACGCGCCCTTATAATTTCCATATTCTCACAGATATGCCCATGTTACTATATATTAAATACTATACATACTATATACATATTAAATAAAATACATAATATAAAAAACATAATAAAAATACAGATAAATATATAATATTATACCATATATGATATGATAACAGTTTTGAAAAATAAAATTAATTTCTATTTTTAAATAACTTTTAAAAATACAAAAAATACATAAGAATATAAAAATAAATAAAAATAGAAAAATACTTTTAAAAATCTTAAAAAAATTATATACAACATTTTTACTATATTTTACATATGAAAACAAAAACAAAATAAAATTTAAATATTAAAATCAATAAAAAAACTAAAAATACCTAAAAACTTTAAAAGCTCGTAACTAATTCATTAAAAATCACAAAAATATATATAATACCTTGTTTGAAATGTATTTTAAACCTACTTTTCATTAAAAATAAATAAAGATATTTTCTTGCTATTTTCTATTTTTAAAATAAAAATAAGTCCCTATTTTCAATAAAAACATTATTTTTCACTTTAAAAATAATTCCAAACCTATAAAGATATTAAAAGCCTCTAAGAAATTGACAAAAATAGGAAATACAATTAAAAATATTACAATTACAAATTTAAAACCAAATAAAAAATATAAAGCATAATACTTATATCTTTTTACTTATAGGTATATAAAACCATAAAATAATATAAAATTCATAAAATCAAATAAAAATCTAGAAAAATTCCCTAAAAATAAATAAAAACCAGGAAATCCATTTACCTTAGTCCCTCTATTATTTTACCTTAGTTTCCACAGTTTGCCTCTCTGAGTTCGACACACCCATACTTATCGCTATACATTTGAGTTTAGGAGTATAGATAATATAATAAATAAGTTTTGTAGTAAAATTCACCCGATCGATTCAACAACACTATTCTTCTTTTAGAGTAGTAGAACCACTAGTTCTTCAGTTCCTGGGAGGATGCCTAAATAGTTGGAGTCATCGAGGAGGTTCTAGAGCCCAACGATGGGGCCCTAGAAGTCAGTGAAGCGGATGACTTCCTGGTGCTTTTCCTTAGAATAAAAAATACCTCAGATGAGGCTGTAGACACCTAGAACCTGCATGATTAGCTCAAGAATGAAAGGGCAAAGGTTTCTGGGGTCCTAAGCAGTGGAATGGACGAGGGTGATGCGCGACGGTGGGTACTCTAACGAGCGGCATAGATAAAGTACTGACTGCTCGATCTGGAGTAGATCGAGATGGATAGGGGTGCCTGGGGTGTAGGACGTGCAATGGGGAAGGAGATGGAGTGTTCAAATGGGGTGGATCACGGTCAAGGCACAGTGAAACGATGACCTGAGCTCAGGCTCCAACGAACTACAGTTCGAAAAATTATGAAATAAAAGATGAATTTAACCAAAACTAAATCCTAAACTAGGTTATCTATTATGTTAGGAATAAAAAGAGATAAGGAACTAAGGCTCTACTTGAAGAATAGGGAGCCAAGGAGGAGCTCTGCCCGATGGTCTCTGGCGATGCTCGGATCACCAGCTCTGACCCTCTTCCTCCACGCCAAATGCTTGGGCAAGATTGTTGTTGTCACTGACAACCTCAGGTACCGGAAATTCGAAGATTTCAAAGGTGAAATGGGATCAGATCTGAATGAGGTCTGGTGAGGGGATTATGTACATGGATGACTTGGATTTGGAAGAACACACGTTGCAATGATCCTCATATCGATGTTAGATGCTCGCATGAAAGATCAGTGATAGAGGAGTAGTAGTTAAAGATGAATCATTCCTAGAAAGTGCAAGGATTGACGGGGAAAATTCGAGGAAGAAGAGGGGGTCAGCTGTTCTAATAAGCCTAGAGTCAAAGGGGGTCAGTTAACTGACAGGTCGACTAAGGTCGACCCCCTATTGGGCCACGTAGGCCGCTAGAAGACAGAACAGAAATAAACGAATAAATAATTAAAAATAAAATAATAAATGATTTAATTAAATTAAACTTAAAGCATACAAAATGTTTATTATTTTGTGGAGTATTTTATTGTGATTTTAATTTTTTACAAGTGAATTTGTTAGGTGTTACTTTTTACATAAATAATTATAAGTATATTTATTTATCTATAATGTATTTTATTTTTAATTTGTATGTTAGATTTTATTATTTTATAGGCATAATTTATATATTTATAAATTATTTAACTACACATTTAGATATTTTTATTGTATTTTTTTCTAAGTTTAATTATGTACTGAAATAATTATGTACATTCATTATATACGTATATATGAGTATAATTCATCTATATATTAGAGTATACTTGTTTATTTTAACATATTTTTAATTGTTTTATTCTACTTTTACTATGCACATGTATTTGATGAATCTATGTTTCATCATCTTTATTCTATCATTTTGGCCTTAAAAACCCTAGTAAATGCGTGTAAGTATTGTTAATTCATGAATTTTATCATCCATGCATCAGTGTGTAAATATTGTATAAAATATAGTTTTTAATGCCAAAATTATAGAATAAAGAAAAGAAAAGAAAAAGAATAAAATATTGTAAATATTTTATGACCTGAAACCTCGAGACCTAGGCATCTCGATGAGTAGGTCGACAAAGAATAAAGTAGGGGGAGATAAGGGGCAGAATACAATAAAAATACCTTTTATTCAACCCATTCTTTATTCATTTTGGGACCCATTTTTTATTCCACTTTTTATACCTCAAATAAAGAAACTTTGTACATGAAAGTTGTAGATAATTAAATGAAAAAAATACAAAATTGATTTCACACAAAAATAATGTACAGATAAAAAGTTATGATCTTAATAAAATTCCAGAATCCCAACTTCCTAGACTTATATCTCTCAAATAAAAACTCGAAACGCGTCAAACTCACCTTTAATTGTAGATAATTTTAAATAAGCTATTTAATAAAGGTGGTTTTGCGTTTGGCAGAGCTACGGTTTGAAAGTTGAGTTTTGGACCCTCATTGTATACTTGTACAAATTAAAATAATAATTTTATTTATTATTATTTATTTTCATAATTTCTTATTTTTATAATTTTTTAAATATTATTTATAATAAATATATGCATTAAAATCAGAATAAAATTACGAAAGAAACCCAAAATAAAATACTTGTATATAATATACATAGGTATAATACATGTATGCATACCTTTATAATTAATACTTATATTTTATTAAGTGTACAAAACACTTCAAAAAATAAAATAAAAATATATTTAAGTGTATAAAAATATTTTATAAATTTATAAAATAATAAACAAAAATAAATAAATTAAATTCACAAAATAAAAATAAAAGATTAAAATACATAGTTATATATACCTATATAGGTCATAAAAGGTAACTTGTATTTTTATACCTCATAAAAATAATTAAAAATAATAATAATAATACTTCATAAAATAATAAACATTTTTTATTTAATAATCAAAAATTAATTAATTTGTTTTCTTTTTTTAAATGAATTTACAATCCTTCTTTCCAAGGAATTTTCTGATTGGTCCACGTGAACCAACCAGAAGACTCCGTTGGTTGACCTCGGTCAACTCTCTGACCGAGGTCTGGACAGTGACAGAGATGTGTTTTTGGCATTTTTCTCCCATTTTTCTAGGTCGCTCCTTTCACCATCTCGTGATACTTCCTTCGTGACTTTTTATCCCCATTCTTCCATGATACACGCCCAGATGTAATCTTGGGCTTTGGTTCATCATAGCTCCTGTTGTCGCCTCGTCTTTCACGCCCGTTTGCCACCTTGTACAAAACACCCCCTTTCTCCATTTTTCAAATTTGAACCCTCTTCAACCTTTGTTTGGGCCCGAGTTGGCGAGCTCAGGATCGAGCTTGGTGACAGCAAGTTCTCCAGCACGTGCGCGAGCTCATGCGAGGCTTTGAAGGGTGGATTCCACCCCATCTCCGGCCACCTGGCTGTGAGGTCCAATCTCTGGTTTTTAACCTTTGAGGTCCTATTTTTCTTCATTTTTCGTTTACGTTTTCTCTTCCCCATCGTCGTAGGATCAAGCCCCAGCTTTCGTTTTGTAATTTATTCCACCGACTCACCATCTTCACCACTCGCCGGATCATGTTCTGGTGAGCCCATTTTCGTCGCCTCCCCATCCATTTCGCCTCCCTACAGAGTCGGGGCAATTTACTCCCGACCCTATCACTTCTTCCTTGCAGGTTCAAGAGTCGCATAGAGCACCTGGGAGAGTTTTGAAGGCCGACCGAGGTTCTCGGAGCTTCCCAGCTCCGTCGGGCTCGCGCGGCCACTCCGGGCTCCACCGAAGCATTTTGACACCCCCAGGACTTGGAGCAGCCTCGCAGGAAGCAATCGGTCTATTTTGGAGCAACAACGCGCGACGGGGGTGGGATTGCTTGTCGGAGGAGTCTCGCCTGGCCGGAGCTCCTCCGTGTTCATCCTCGCTGCCTCCCCGCCGTCGGATCAGAACCAGCCCCAGGTCCAACCGCAACCGTTCGATTGGAGCTTATATCAGCCATCCATCTAGTGGGGATGATCTAATCCTGGCCATCTACGCGCGAACCGGTATCGCGCGTCGCAGGGCCGACATGTGGCAAGTGGGAAACCATCCGCCGCCCGATCGACTTAATGCGGGGTATTTTGCATGATCTCCCCTGCTGAATTTTGTATTTAATTATTCGAACATAAACATTCATCTGCCGTTAATATCTTTGTGTAATATTTGCATATTACCCCTTGACATTTGCATTATCCCATTTTGGTCCATGCCAGGTCACGTGCTTTCGCGCACGTGACTTGGCAATTTTGCAAGGATACCCGGTTACTTTTTATATTTAATATTTAGTGCAAAAACTTCGAATTGCAGTAATATATTTTTGGTATATTTGCAAGTAAGTCCCTGGGTTTTGATTAATTATAGAATGGTCCTCCCCATATTACGTGTGGCGTACACGTGACCTTGGGCTTTTTGCAGATATATCCCTGTGGGACTTGAGATTGGTCTTCGGTCCAGAAACTTGCATATTCAGTTATAATTTTTGTGAAAAATTGCACGTGGGCCCGGAACTTCTAGTTATTTACAAAAATGCCCTTGACCGCTGTGTAGTTTCTTTTTTGTGATATATATTTATTGCATGCATCTATAAAATTCCAAAAATCACCAAAAAAATACCATAGCTTTTTGTTGCATTATAGTCTCACGCCATAGTTTTATTTTACATTTTTTTGCATTTTAATATTTATAAAAATTCAAAAACACTCATTTTCACTACTATTTGCATTATGAAATCCATACAAATTATAAAAACACATTAGAAAATTCCCAAAAAAAATATATTTTTCTTATTTTAGTGTGTTTTAACTTCAATCCAAAAATCACTAAAAAATATAAAACAAAACTCTTAAAAATTAGAAAACCCCAAAAACCTTCATAAAAATCTTAAAAATTCCACAAAAAATCCTAAAAATAAAGACTCTTTTTCTAAATTTTCTTTGTTTTATTATATTTAATTGAAAATTAATTTCGAGAATTTTTGTTACTATTTGATATTTTATTTCTCCATTTTTGTTCTAGCATTATATTTTATCCACTGTTTTCAGTATTTTTGACTTTAAAAATTCCAAAAAATTAGGAAAAATCTAGGAAAATCACAAAAATATTAGAAAAATATAAAAAGACTAAAAATATTTTATTTTCTGAATTTTTCTTATTTTTACTTATTTTTATAAATACCTTATCTTTCTCTTTTCTTACTTTGTATATTTTCTATTTAAATAAAAAGAAAATATAAAAAAATATAACATATAAAAAGAAAATATAAAATCAATAAATTAAAAATCAAAATATAAAAATAAAAAATTTAAAAAGAAATAAAAAATATAAAATTAAAACCCCCCAAAAAATAGCATAAATAGACAAATACTCACATTTCACATTTTAGTGCATTATTGCCCCGTTCTACCTGTCCGCTCCCTGTATTCGACCTCTACACTGCTTGCACACTATACACATCCTTTGTAGAGTTATAATAAATTTTAACTCCGCACCACTTTTCATTGCATGATTTCTGTTATGGGTTAATTATTGTTTGAATTGTGAATTTCGAGTGGTCGACTCAGCGACTGAGTTCCCGCCTTGTGTGGAACTTAAGACCATCGATTTTCATCTTCAACAGTATTTCAAATAATATTTACAAAATTATAAAAATATAAAGAGATGAAAATATAAAGAATAAATATAATGAATATTATATACATGCATATTGCACAATGAGGGCCCAAAAGCTAGCTTTTGCATCTTAATTCCAAATTAACCACCTTCATTAAATAGATATTACATTTTTATGAGCAATAAAGGTGATTTGGTGAATTTTAAGCTTGTATGGAGAAGATACATATCTGCAAAATTTTCTTTGCGGCCTTTTATTCTGAGTGTCTAGGACACACTGTGCATTATTTGTATATGAAGTAAATTTTGTATTTTTATATACATTATTATCTACAAGTTTCATGTTAAAAAACTAGTGATTTGAGGTGTAAATAATAAAGAATAAAATAGGCCCCAAAATAGATTATTGTGGAATAAAAATTAGGGTTTATTGTGATTTTTGGTCCTTATCCCCCCCCCCCTTATTCATTGTCGACCAAGTCAATTCCTGACTTAGTCATGAGTTTAGGGGCATTCAATACCTTTGGTATTTCATTTTTATCTTTTCTTTATTCTTTTATTTTGGCATTAAATATAGTATTTTATATAGTATTTACAGTATAAATAGTGAGTGTTATTTTGTACAGAATAATATTATATACATGCATTTAGCTAGGGATTAAGACCAAAATAGAAGAATAAAGGTGATGAAATGGAGATTCATCAGCCATCCTTGATTTGTGATAGTTGTGTATATTGGTCAAAAAATTTCTTCTTTAATAAGTTATAGGAGAAACTATTATTGCATGGGGAGTGTGGAACTGGTCGTTTGCTAGCCGATTGTAGGAACAACTTATTTCCTCACTAAGGGATGTTCAATTTGAGAATAAGCAGGAATGAAAATGAAGAATAAAGGTCTATTCTCCGTTCGACTGGAGAATAAGGGTTATTCTCTATTCCACTGGCTATTGGGGGTTAAGGAATAAAGTTTGAAAGTTAGTTAAAGTTGTTGGTTGTTATTTGATTTGGTCAGATTAAATATATTCACCAAATTGGTGACATATAATGGTCAATTACAAACTGATACGAACTGAAATATGAAAATAAAATATCCAAAATCCAGTAAACCAAAGTACATTTTACTATATTTATTACATTATGACATGCTTATCATACAATGGTTCTCTGCAATCTCATGCATGCAAGTTGATCCGGACGCCATCCGGGTGATCTCTCTTTGCTTCTCTTGTAGCTGACGTTGGGTTTCCTCCAGCTTCTCCATGATGTCTTTTTTTAAAAATTTGAGGACATTTATTAAATCTGCCTAGAAATTCCTCTCAGCCCACATGGACTCGTTGATGAATACTCATTCATCACTCTTTATTCTTATATTTTAGCTACAAAAACCTTTGCAAATGCATGTAGATATGTGTAAATAGGAATAATTACCAAAAGCATGCATTGTGTAAAAACCTATAATTAGCATGTTTTGTGAAAAAATAAAAGAATAAAGATAAAAAGAAAAAGAGGGAAATATTTAGAATAAATATTGAGCAACCTAACCCAAGGGAGGGCTCAGCATGGGCCTGACCGCATAAAAACCAAAGTAGAGGGAGATAGGGGCTCATGTGTAAATATTTATGTAAATAAATAAAAATATTTTCCTCACCAAAAATAGGCTTGTAAATACTTGTACATATTTATAAATATAAAAAAAACAAAAGATAAAAATATGAAAATCAAAAAGAACAAAAATATCACTTTCACATTGTACATAGACTCACCTACATATTTGTTTAGCCCTATAAATAAATAAAATTAATCTTTATAGTTTTTGTAAATATTCTTAATTATATAGTATAAAATAAAAACCATCAAAACAAAAACAAAATAAAAATAACAAAATTAAAAATACAAAAATATATTGTAAATATACCATGTATATAAGTGTATATATGTATTTATTTTACCTATGTATATAAATAATAAAAATAAAATAAAAATATCTTTTTATTCCTTACTTTATAATGAAAATAAATAAAATATAAAATAGGAATAAAATTGCATAAAAATAATAATTAAAAATCAAAAATTAAAAACCCTAATAGTGTACATATACCTATAGAGTATATATAGTGTACATACCTTATTTTTATTTCGAAAAAATTATTAAAAATCACTAAAAAATAGAAAAAAATAAAATAAAAATATTTCATGTTTTAACTTTTTGCAAATTCGGCCCCTAGCTACCCTTAATTTTAACTTCAAAATCCAGCCACGTGGCCTGTTTCTATTGGGTCCTGGGTATGTTGACCGCCCGGTCAACTACTCCCCCCCAAGACCACTCCACTCGGGTCCTTAGCGGGTCCCCAACTTCTCGGATTTTTCCCCTCTAAACCCGAGTGCCTACCACCTAAATCCCGGGTCCGAATCCTTAATGACACATCCGACATCCTCGCCGTAGCCGCATCCTCGGGATCCGCGCGCCTCCACGCCCTACCCGACCTCGTCTAGCCGGACCCGCACCCATATATAGCCGTTGCTCCGCCACCTCATTTCTCTATCTTTGGCCATTCGAATCCTTCACCTGTGAGCTCCAGAGAGTGCGCGAGAGTGACAGCTCGCGTCCGAGCCTGTCGAAGCGAGGGGAGGAAGAGAATCCATCGATCCGGCGAGCTACGCCGCCGCTGCTCCGCCACCAGCGTGAGCACCGAGCCTCGGAGGGAGACGCTCCTCGAGGCAATGACCAGGAGTTTCCCCAGCTCCTCCCCAGTCTCCTCGTCCACCCAGGTAGCTCTGATAGCCTTTCTTTTTCGCTGATTTTAATTTACACCCAAATCGCTCCGACGCCGTCCATCGTCGATTCCCATCGCTTCCGACCACCATTCGATCATCGGGCATCGCCATAGCCCTCACCATCTTCCCGCGCACCTTCTCCGTATCCCCATCCAACCCAGCTCGCACAGGAGCTGGGATTCGAGCTCTACCGTCCCCACTTCGCCGGAGCTCATCCGTCGTGACCCACCTTCCATCGTCACCTCGCCTAACCGGGTCGAGGCAGTTTGCCCTCGACCCGCGAGTCTTCTGGATTGCTTTGCAGGTCGAACGAAGGCCATCTGAGGTCCTTCGTCGTTCATCCAGGAGGCCCAGCTCCGCCGACCTTGCCCGAGCTCCTCAGAGCTCGGCTGGATCATCGGAGCCCACCACCAGCTGCGGAACACCCTTGCGGGGCTTCTCCGACCTTTAGGCGCAGCAGAGGAGCCCCGGAGCGAAGCCACCGGGCCGGCGAACTTCGCCGGTCATCTGTTCTTCGAGGATCCTCCTCCACCGTTCGATTAGTCCTCCAACTCCAGACTTCATCGGCACCGTCCATCTGGGGAGCAGCAGTCACCGCCCGATCATCAGGAGGACCGATTCCAGCCATCCAATGCGCCAGGGTTAGCCATCTCCGCCCCACACCGTTCGATCGCCCACGTGGACGAACCGTTGCCGTCGGATTCACCCAAGGACACCAGCTGTGGAGTGGCCGATGTTCACCACCGTCGGATGCGCCACGTGGCCTCCATCTAGCCGCTCCGCGTAATAAAGGGTAATTTACCCTTAGGCCCCCTTTCTTATTTTATTTCGCTTTAGTCCTGTAAATATTGAGTTTAGTTGTTTAGTTTTAGGGTTATTTGCATAGAGACCCTGGTACTTGCTTTTATTTGCTGATATGTACCTGTATGTGATGTGACACGTGCTTCGACACATGATTTTCTGGGTATTTTACATGTCATGCCCTGTAGTTCTGGTTGTTATTAATTGAATGAAAGTTTTCACGTATTTGCATTTATACCCCTGTGCGTGGTTTATTTTGACATGTGCGTGATATTTGTGGGTATTTTGCAGATAAGCCCTTGGACTTTTGGTACCTGTTACCAATAAGTCCTCGGGACTTATTTTCTTCGCATTTGGGTCCCTGAGTTCCCCAGGCACGTGCGTGGCGCGTGTTTCGCTGGGTAAATTGCACCAGACCCCCAAGACTCTTGGGTATTTGTACTTTGGTCCCTGTGCACTGTGCCCTCTCTTTATTTTTGAATAAAATAGCAAATTACCTCCAAATCCAACGAAAATTGGATACATGGCTCCTGCTATGGTGTAAAATTTTCGAGGATTTTTGAGGACATTTTTATTTTCATTTGTTATTTTTAAAAATTCAAAAACCCATAATTTTGCTACTCTCTAACTTTAAAAACCCCAAAAAATATTAAAACTCACTTAAAAATTCCACAAAAATTACCTATTGTTTGCCTTGCTTAGCTTGATTTTCTAGCCAATTTTGGCTATTTTTCATTATCTAAAACACCTAAAAATTGAAAAACGCATAAAAACTTATAAAAAATCTAATAATTAAACCAAAAACCCAAAAACAATAAAATTGGTGCCTAAATTTTCCTCATTTTGTCTTCTTTACAGGAAAATTACCTCCCAGCCATTTTGGGGCTCTTAGATATTTTATCTAGGCCTTTTGTGGCTCGGCTGCACAGTACCATTTATTTCAGTCACTGTTTGATTTTTAGAAAATTAAATAAATATCAGAAAATTCTCAAAAATTCATCAAAAACACTAAAAATTATAAAACACATAAAAATATTTTTGTTTGAATTTTTTGTTGATTTTTAGTGCTTTAAATAAATTGTTGAAGTGAGTGTTTATTTGTTTTTCTTATTTCCTTAATTAACTAAAAATCCAAAAAAATATAAAATAATTAAAAACCACTAAAAAATATTTTGTTCTTTTATTTTATTCCTTTTTACTACTTCGTAGGCCGAAGGAGAACCCGTGCTCCTTGAGTTCGACCCTGGTCGCTATACCAGGTTAATCCAATAGCAGGACCGCTTTCGTGTTTCGAGTGATTTTTATCTATATCAGTGGTTCAATTTTCTTGATTGAGTGCATCTTAGTGCCCGAGGTCGCAACGACCATTTCTGTACCTTTACCTTAGTCGTTCAGATCGCTCATCAGAATGGCGCCGTTGCCGGGGAGCACGGCTTAGTAGTTTTTATTTTATCTTCATTTTCATTTTCGCGGTTTTTCGCGGCTCTTTCAGAGCTCGCGGCTTTTTCGCGGCTTTTGTTTATATTTTATTTTTGTTTTTGTTTGTTTTATTTTCTTTTTCTTTTATTTTTATTTTTGTTTTTTTTGAGTGTTTATTTTATTTTGTATTTTTGCATATATACCCTCATTCTCTGTTCCATTTATTTTCTTTATTATTATTTGATTACTTTGGTCTGACCACTTGTCTCTGTCTCTTGCGAGGGCCCGAGGACCGCGGAGGAGACTTTCGAGGAGCCGGTGCAACCGAGGAACTTGGAGGCAGCTTCCTTCTCTACGAAGCCGCAGGAGAGAGCGAGAGAGAGAGAGAGTTGAGTGGGTGAGGTTAGATTAGGTTTTATTTTTATTATTATTATTATTGCAATAATACAGGGACTCAGACTGGACATTTGTGGACTCTTGGACTTAGCGGGTCTGTTTCACCGAGCACCGGTGTGCTCGGGGGACCCTTAGGCTTTTTCGTGGCTTTTTACGTGGCTTTGTTTTCTTTTCATTTTTTTCTGCCTTTTCCGGTGTTTACGCGGTTTTCATCGAGCCCCTAGACTTAGGATTTTCTCTTGCTTGTGCTGTAATTAGTAGGGTCCCAACACTTAACTATTTGCCTGTTCCTATAGTGCGCTAATTGGACTCACTAATAATCAATTAATAAAAATAATCGACTCATCTCCTTCGTAGCCTACGTGCCGCAACTCACCCTGTAAAGCGCTTTCTCCTACCCCCGATTTGTCAGGCAGAGGAGGGGTGGGCCAAGACCGGACCCTTTGGCTTGGAGGTCGGTGACCGATTAGACGGTTCTGCGTGTAGAAATTGCTCATCTAGGACTCGGTTTTTCCCGCTGCATCATTTAGGGTAGTTTACTTTTCTGTCTTTAAATTCTGCGCGGATCACTTGCATGTAGAGTGCTGGAGGCAAGGTACGCATTTCTGACTCAGCATGCATCATTGATTTCATCGTGCATCGGCTTTTTCGACTTCTCCCCCTGTTTTGGATTAAATAACCAGGAGAACCGAAAAATTCGTTAGGCGTTTGTTTTCTATTTGAAAATTATTAAAAAGAAAAATCATAAAATTGGGACTGGATAAAACTATTGACCCTAAAAGACACTAACCCTAAAATTTTGTCTTGGGTAGAGCAACCCCCTCATTGTATGGTTTGATTGCGCGAGAGAGTGACCCGCACCCTATGTAGAGCCCTCCGGTGTTATTCCCGACTGATTACCGGCTTCTCCGTGCGGACCAGTCGGTTGGGGTAGCATCAGGTATCCTAACAGGTCACATAAGCGCTCTGATATCTTGTGTGTTCACCTAATAAAAATTGACAAGATAATTTGACCAGCTTTTACGGTCTTCAGCTCGCGTTGCGTTGGTGAACCAGGGGTTTGCATTCTGATCATAGTTTCTCCAGATCTCATCCGCACTACTCGCCAGATCAAGATGATGGGTAGACGCTCTCTTAGGCAGCCTCTGGCCGCACCGCTTTCGGGCACGTCTACCCAATCATCTAGGTTGGCCCGCGAGAGCCAAGACCAGCTCTCCGAGCCCGAGTACGACTCCGCCCTGTTCCCCCTCGACCCCCTTTCTTTCGGACCTGAGCGACATGAGCCCGAGGAGAGATTGATGGATTTGACAGCACCTGAGTTGGGCTCATTTGATTTTGTAGACGTCATGGCCGGCAGTTCTGAGGATCTCTCCCGTCAGCCTGAACACTTCGTATTGGATCAGGGAGCGATCAACTCCACCCTGATCGCCTCGTTAGAGACCGTCCAGCAGCAGCTGAGGGATCAGGGAGCATTCATGATTGACATGAGGAGAGAGATGGAGCAGATGAGAGCAGAACGAGAGCAGAGGAGAGAGGGACCGAGGATCCCAGATGATGCGGATGCAGCAGCCGCAGCAGCGGTAGCCGCCGCACGAGCGGCCGGAGGACCACCGAGACCGATGCGGGAGTTACACAACCCCGGATCGACGCTGACGCACCACTGGGTAGTACTTCCAGCGATCGTGGGGGACTTCAAGTTTCCCCCGAACACTTTGCAGCTACTCCCCCGCTTCCATGGACTCGCGACAGAGGAGCTCCATCTCCACCTCCAGGAGTTCTTGATGATACGCAGCACTGTCCACGACCGTCAGATGGACCAGGACACGATCAGGATGATCGCCTTCCCCTTCTCCCTAGCAGACAGAGCAACCACCTGGCTGAAGCATTTGGGGAAGTTTGTTTACACCTGGGAGCAGCTCCGCACCGAGTACTTGAACAAGTACTATCCACTCGGGAGGACGAATGCAACGAGGGCCCTGATCAGCAACTTCTCCATGCTCCCCAATGAGCAATTACACGAGGCATGGGAGAGGTTCCGAGAGCTCACCGACAGATGCCCGCACCATGACATCTCGAAGCCGAACCTTGTTCAGAGCTTCTTCAGCGGGTTGACACCAGAGCTCCAGGGCCTGGTGAATGCTTCTTGCAGCGGGTCCTATTTCGCCAAGGACCACGACCAGGTCTGGGCCATCTACGAGGAGATGGCCGAGAATTACATGGTGATGTCCCAGACCCGGTTGTACACACAGGGGAGACCCCAGCAGCAGCCAGGACCCGTGCAGTACCAAAAGATAGCACGGGTCGATGTCGGTCCATCCAGTTCATCCGCAGTTGCAGCAGCACAGGCAGAGTCATCCGCTGCGGATATGGGCATCATCAGCGAGAAGTTGGACCAGATGGAGCTGATCGAGAAGAAGCAGTGCCAGAGCATCACGCAGATGGAGCAGATGGCACAGACTCTGAGCGACATGAAGACCCAGCTCATGTGTCTCCAGGAGGCACAGACGGCTTCACAGCCCCGTCTTCAGTCGCAAGGCGACACCGGCGGCAGCAGCAGCTCGTCCTAGCGCTCCAACACCTTTCAGCAGCCTAGACAGGTTCACCTTGTACAGGCGGAGCCGTACCAGCAGCAACTGCCCTCTACCAGTCCCCACCATCTCTAGACATGCAGATGGTGGTATACCAGTCGGATCAGCCTCTGGCAGTACTCCCGCCAGCCCCCTACGATGCAGAGCCGTTGATGGATGTCAACGGGATTTGGTATGACCGCCCCCAGCCTGGGATCCGACGAGACCATCCCGGATTCAGGTGGGGGAGTGGAGGTACCCAGCCCCAGCAGCAGTCATCAGGTCAGGGAGGGCAGTATGGCCAGCAGAGAGATCACCAGCTGCAGCAGCAGCCCCTAGCCTATCAGTCACACCAGTAGTCGTCCTTCGTTCCTCGTCCCTATCAGCAGCAGGGACAGTCTTGGAGACGTGAGCAGCAGGCTCACCCACCACACCAGCAGCAGCATCCTTCCTCCTACCCCTCTTACCAGCAGCACCAGTTCCAGCAGCCTCAGCACCAGAGAGGCTACCTGCTCCCATGAGAGCCCCGCCATGGATGACATAGCCCGCCTCCTCACAGACCAGCAGGCTACCTTCAGACGGGAGATGGACGAGTTCCGCCAGGAGATGCGGGACCTTGTGAGTGGGAAGGCCGCCATCCCTGCACAGATAGAGCCGAACCCCAATAGCCTCAAGAGGAAATCTGAGCAGGTAGTTTCCACTGAGCACGCCACTCCTAGTGATCCATTTGATGATATATCTTCGGATCTATTTGATGTTGATTTTGTTACACTTAGGAGCGGTAGAGCACCAGCAGGCGGCGCCTTATCTGAGCGACGACTCGAGGATCCACCCAGGGCGCCAGATGAGGAGGAGGAGGAGAGCGGTACTGAGGCCGTATACGATGATGACGGTGGTACTGATGCCACCAAGGATGCTGATTCCACCGGCGGTACTGAGGCCGCCGCTTCACCAGTTCGAGGAGGTGGTGCTGATGCCACCAGAGGAGCCGAGCCAGCCCGCGGTACTGAGGCCGCGAGACGTCTAGTAGCAGAGCCAGCCCGTGGTGGTACTGAGGCCACCGGTGTTTGTGTAGAGAGATCAGATGTTTTTCCTCATTCTCATGTATCTCAGAACACTGTTGTGAATAAAGGAAAAGGTTTAGTTTCTTCTGGTCCCACTGTGGTGCTTGATGTATGTGCGGATCCGACCGTCGAGCCGTCTAGGCCTTTTCCTAGTCCTTCATCTGAGAAGGACCCTGTGATCCCCTTCCCTAGAGCCCTTCAGATAGTGAAGGGGAAGAAAAAAGAAAAAGACCCAAAAAAGAGAGAGCAGGAGGAATTAAGCCAGAGCATGATCGACAGATTTCACATCCAGCTGACCCTCCAGGAGGCTTTGCAGCACATCCCCCTTCTTCAGCGATCTTTGAGAGACAGGACCACAGTCAGGAGGAGGAGGAGGAACCACACTTCAGAGATTCATGTGCTGACGAAAGCCACGTGTTTCGCGATCCAGAACCGTCTGCCGGCCAAGAGGCCAGATTCAGGGGCCCCGTATGTCAGATGTCAAATTAGTGAGCAGAGGTTCGACCGGACTCTATTGGATAGCGGATCGTCGATCAACCTTCTTCCGGCAGCCCTTCTCGACCGCTTCGAGTTGGGCACTCTTAGACAGAGCAGGACAGTCCTTCAGTTTGCTGATCGATCTGTCAAGAGGCCGAAGGGGTTGTTGCGAGACGTTATCGTCACGATTCAGGGCCTGCAATTCCCCGTGGACTTAGTAGTGTTGGACATGGAGATCCCTGACTCAGTGGCCGATACCCCCATCATCCTCGGTCGTCCGTTCTTGGCCACAGCCAAAGCGGTGACTGATCATGATAGCAGGAAGGTATACTTTCACGTCGAGGGCGAGAGTATACAAATAGAGACGGTCGAGGACTATAGAGCCAGAGAGAGAGCACGCTCAGAGGCCAGCACAGATTCAGAGCAGCTGACAGACGCCGAGCCAGACATCCACCAGGACTATGATTTTGTGATCACAGACGACGAGGCAGCATGGGCAGACCCTTCAGCACAGGCCATCCTCTCATTTCCAGACACAGCTGATGCAGAGATGATAACAGAGGAGAGTCTGGAGAGAACAACCCTGGTCCAGGATACCACAGAGGCAGCAGAGCCGGTTCTTGACCGCGACACGGTTTTCAGTGATGGTGGTGCTGAGGCCACCTTATGTTACGGTGGTACTGATGCCACCACATTTGATGCAGATCCCTCGGATTCAGAGTCTGATTGGGCAGATTGTGATGATCAGATGCCAGACTTGAGTCCACTTGAGCCTACAGATGAGGAGGAGGTAGAGGCAGAGCAGATCAGAGACAGCACAGTCGAGCAGCCTTCTCCAGACCCAGTTTGCGAGAGTTCGCTTTCTTTCTCCCAGGCAGATTTGGCAGACTTAGCAGCATTGACACATTTCCTTCCGCAGCCAGATTTGCCAGTGCCCAGCTGTCCAGAGCTGAAGCCGCTCCCTACTTCGCTGAAGTATCGGTTCCTTGCGGACGAACCTGAGATGTACCCAGTCATCATCTCCGCCGATCTGACTATAGAGCAAGAATCCCGTTTGATGGGGGTTCTTGAAAAGAACCGCAAGGCAATCGAATGGAGCGTAGCAGATCTCCATGGGATTAGTCCATCAGTGTGCTCCCACCATATCTATATTGAGGAGGGGGCGAAGCCGTCGCGTGAGTTCCAGCGGCGACTGAACCCCAACCTGAGAGAGGTCATGATGAAGGAAATATCAAAATGGTGGAGTGCAGATTTTATTTATCCCATTTCCGACTCCAAGTGGGTTAGCCCCTTGCATGTGGTGCCCAAGAAGACGGGCATCACGACTGTTATCAGTGAGTCGGGAGAGGAGATTGCTACACGGGTACCCACCTCTTGGAGGGTCTGTGTTGACTACAGGAGACTCAACCAGGCCACCAAGAAGGACCATTTCCCCCTGCCTTTTATTGACCAGATCATTGAGAGACTGGCAGGGAAGAGCCATTATTGCTTCCTGGATGGGTACTCGGGCTACAACCAGGTGGCCATCGCTCCTGAGGATCAGGAGAAGACCACCTTTACCTGTCCCTTTGGTACATATGCCTTTCGACGCATGCCATTTGGGCTATGCAACGCTCCTGCGACTTTTCAGAGGTGCATGATGTCGATCTTTTCGGACATGGTAGGGGAGTGTTTGGAGGTCTTCATGGACGATTTCTCGGTCTACGGCGACGGATTCGACTCCTGTCTTGACTGCCTAGACCGAGTACTCCAGCGATGTATTGAGTACCATTTGGTTCTATCTTGGGAGAAGAGTGACTTCATGGTGACTCAAGGGACGGTGCTTGGCCACATCATCTCCAAGAGGGGCATGGAAGTGGATCCGGCCAAGGTTGATGTCATTAGAAAACTCACACCGCCGTCCAATTTGAGGCAGCTACGGTCATTCCTGGGGCACGTTGGATTTTATAGGAGATTTATTCATGATTTCAGCAGGATTGCCCGGCCGTTGACTGACCTCTTGACGAAAGACACCGAGTTCCTTGTCGATGACAAGTGTCTTTCGTCCTTTACGACTCTCCAGCAGTGTGTGATTGAGGCTCCTGTCCTCCAGCCGCCTGATTGGTCTCTCCCATTCGAGATCATGACGGATGCCTCCGATTTTGCCGTAGGGGCAGTGCTGGGACAGAGGAGGGATGGAGTTCCATTTTCCATTCACTACGCTAGCCGCACATTGGATTCCGCCCAGCGGAATTATACGGTCACAGAGAAGGAGATGCTAGTCGTAGTGTTCGCCTTAGATAAGTTTCGATCTTATATCATTGGATCTAGAGTGACTTTGTACACAGATCACACCGCCATCAGGTACCTCATGGCAAAGAAGGATGCCAAGGCCAGACTTACTAGATAGATCCTTCTACTCCAGGAGTTCGACATTGAGATCAAGGATAAGCCTGGAGTCAAGAATGTGGTGGCGGATCATCTCTCCCGTTTAGAGCAGCCTGAGGAGTCTGAGCAGATTGATCCCATTCGAGATACCTTCCCAGATGAGGCGATCCTTGCTATCGCCTCACTCTCGTGGTATGTCGATATTGTGAACTTTCTCGTTGCTGGGAAAGTCCCACAAGATTGGCCCAGGCAGAGGCTTGAGACCTTCCTTGCGAAGGCCAAGTCCTACCATTGGGAGGATCCCATCCTTTACCACGAAGGAGGGGACAGCGTCTGGCGTCGGTGTATTCCTCAGGAGGAACACCATAGCGTCCTCACTTACTGTCACAAGCTTGAGGCAGGAGGACATCATTCTGGGAGGAGAACGACACAGAAAGTGCTCCAATCCGGCTTGTGGTGGCCTACCCTCTTCAAGGACTCAGATGAGTTCGTGAAGAGGTGTACTGACTGTCAGAGGATGGGCACTTGTGGACAGCGTGATATGATGCCGATGCAGCCCATTCACTTCTGTGAGGTTTTTGACGCATGGGGCATCGATTTCATGGGTCCATTCCCTAAGAGTCAGGGATTTGAGTACATTCTGTTGGCCGTGGATTATGTTAGACGTTGGGTTGAGGCTATCCCCGCCCGAGCCGCTGATGCGAGGACAGTTTGCAGATTTTTGAGGAAGCACATCATCACGCGGTTCGGGATTCCACGAGTTCTGATTTCTGATGGGGGATCTCACTTCATCAACGACCAGGTGAAGGCCCTTGCTAGCGAGTTCGGTATAGACCATCGTGTTGCTACACCGTACCATCCACAGACGAATGGTCTAGCCAAGGTGTCGAATAGGGAGATCAAGACTATATTGCAGAAAGTCGTCCGCCCTGACCGAAAGGATTGGTCACAGCTTTTGGACTCGGTCTTGTGGGCATATAGGACGTCTTTCAAGACTCCATTGGGCACATCTCCCTTTCGCCTCGTATATGGCAAGCCGTGCCATTTACCTGTTGAGCTGAGGCACAAGTCACTTTGGGCAGTTACAGATATTCTTATGGATCCAGATGGTATGGGAGACCAGAGGAGGGCAGAGTTGGCAGCCCTGGAGGAGCTTAGAGATACAGTATTCTCAAACAGCCTACATTATAAGGAGAGAGTGAAGGAGTGGCATGATTCTCACATCAGCCACAAGCATTTTGAGATTGGACAGAGAGTATGGTTGTTTGATGCGAGGTTACGTCTATTTCCAGGGAAGCTACAAAGCAAATGGAAGGGACCCTACTTGGTCAGAAAGGTACACAACAACGATAGCATTGACATATCTGAGTTGTCTTCTGAGAGTACCTTTCGAGTGAACGGCCAGCGGCTCAAACCATTTCTAGATCATGAGCCGCGGGTCGCTGATCTTGCCCCTATTCATTTTGCGTGAGATGTGGTCTTTGACTCACATCTAATGCATCTCACGCCTGAGTTTCACTGATCTTCCGCCTTGTATAGATCCAGATGTCCATATCACTACATTCTTTAGTCCCACATCCCTTTATTCATCTTGTGATTATGCTATACTTAGGGTGCACTTTACCCTAAGTATAGGGGGGATGTGAGACCGTTTGGGTATTTCTTTTGTTTCTGCCTACCCCTGTTTTGCTTCTTATACTTAGGGATATTTTACCCTAAGTATAGGGGGGGTAGACCCTGTACATTCTCCACTCGGTTTTCCCTTAGTGTACAACCTGCTATACTTAGGATTATTTAATCCTAAGTATAGGGGGAAGACCCGAGACCCTCTTGACTTTTCATTCATTCGTCTCTGTATATAGCCTTTCTTTTCACTTCCCTATACCTAGCACGAGTTATGTCTTCTTCATCGCTCTTGACTCTGAGGACATCGTTCGAGCTAAGTATAGGGGGAGTGTGTATATATTTCATATATACTTTAGCCATAACTCATACTTTGTGTGAGTGTGTTAATAAATAAAATGTCTAAAAATCACAAAAATTAAAAAAAAAATTTCATGTACATAAACATTCTTTTATTTGCACATAAATAGCTAGTGTACAAATTATTTTTGTAAAAATGATTTCAAAAATCTTTTGTGTAAAGCTTGTGTAAATATTTTTTGTATCAAAATTATGTATATAGTACAAAATTTTTCCAAAATGTTTTGAAAATCAAAAGTTTGCAAAAATCTTGTGTAAATGTGTGTAAATATCTTTTTGCAAAACTTGCACTTCATGCATCATCCATTCATGATTTCAAAACATTTTTCAAAAATTTTGCATGTTTGTAAAATTTGTGTAAATAGCATCTTTTGTACATATGTATATAGTTTTCTGGATGATAGTTGACATTTAAACTAGCCTGGAATCAAATTGAGAAATGGAGCTTGATTAAGATCTTAATCCACCTAACTTCTAAGAGGAACCTTATAGGGCTTAGGTTTAAGGCTTTTCAGGTCCGTGGTGACTTAATTCTTTGAGTCCACTAGGCTATGATCACATGTCAACTCAATGAGCCTAAGTAGAGCACTTAACAACAACATATGACTCATATAGATTATGGCTTTACTTGGACACCAGCACTATGCACCGAGCTCTCCACGGATGAGGTGGTGAGGAGGCAGTCTTCCTTGACTTGGGGTAGCATATGAGGGTAGTACTTCTAGGCGGAACCTCTCTTCTTCTTTTAATGAAGGAAGTGTGTCTCAACTTGGTCTGGTTGCCATGAGGTCTAACGACGGGAGTTGTGGGTTGTAATAAAGCTTCAAAAGAGGGATAGTCTACTGGCTCAAGAGGAAAAACTCCTTGTATATATGCTGCACATGTATATGTTGTACAGATGCACTTGAAAAAAAAAAGAAAAAGAAAAAAAAAGTGGAAAAAGAAAATAACTCCAAAAAAGTGGTGGGTCTGATAGAAAATGATAATCCCACCGGAGTATGTATATAGAGTGCAATAAGCAAAGCTTGAGTTTCATGATCCACCTGATGTAGCTTGCAGCCGGGAGACTTGGCTACACTGGTCATGCTCCCAAGGGTACTTGGCTACACTGGCCTTGACCCATTCTCTTCTTCCTCCTCTTCTTGAGCCGGTTGAACTTGAACTTAGAAGGGAATACCCCGCTCCTCGAGGAAAGAGTGGTCAGACTGAGGTCATAGAGTTACCTTGTTGGGGAGGGTTGTCAAGTTGCCATTTTTGAGGTGGAGAGCTTAGACCTCACATTCACAGGACAAGAAAAGATTCATGGTCTTCAGGGTTTGTGATTGATGACTTGTTCTGATCTGGAGCATTGAGGAGTCTTGACTATAGATTAGTGGAACTTAGAGGCTGTTGAGTTTTAGATTTAAGTCCAAATAAGGTTCCGACACATTCATAATTCAAAGATCTGATCGAGCTCCATACCCCAATTTAATGAAGGCAAGTTTAATAATCAACCTTGATCCATGTACATCCTCTTTTTCTTTTTCTTTCTTTCTTTTTCACTTCTTTTTCAAATAAGTGTTTGCTAAGGGACTAGCAAAGTTAAGTATAGGGGGGTAATGAATACTCATTCATCACTCTTTATTCTTATATTTTAGCTACAAAAACCTTTGCAAATGCATGTAGATATGTGTAAATAGGAATAAATACCAAAAGCATGCATTGTGTAAAAACCTATAATTAGCATGTTTTTGTGCAAAAATAAAAGAATAAAGATTAAAAAGAAAAAGAGGGAAATATTTAGAATAAATATTGAGCAACCTAACCCAAGGGAGGGCTCAGCATGGGCCTGACCGCATAAAAACCAAAGTAGAGGGAGATAGGGGCTCATGTGTAAATATTTATGTAAATAAATAAAAATATTTTCCTCACCAAAAATAGGCTTGTAAATACTTGTACATATATATAAATATAAAAAAAAACAAAAGATAAAAATATGAAAATCAAAAAGAACAAAAATATCACTTTCACATTGTACATAGACTCACCTACATATCTTTATAGTTTTTGTAAATATTCTTTATTATATAGTATAAAATAAAAACAATCAAAACAAAAACAAAATAAAAATAACAAAATTAAAAATACAAAAATATATTGTAAATATACCATGTATATAAGTGTATATATGTATTTATTTTACCTATGTATATGAATAATAAAAATAAAATAAAAATATCTTTTTATTCCTTACTTTATAATGAAAATAAATAAAATATAAAATAGGAATAAAATTTCATAAAAATAATAATTAAAAATCAAAAATTAAAAACCCTAATAGTGTACATATACCTATATAGTACATATAGTGTACATACCTTATTTTTATTTCGAAAAAATTATTAAAAATCACTAAAAATAGAAAAAAATAAAATAAAAATATTTCATGTTTTAACTTTTTGCAAATTCAGCCCCTAGCTACTCTTAATTTTAACTTCAAAATCCAGCCACGTGGCATGTTTCTATTAGGTCCTGGGGATGTTAACTGCCCGTTCAACTACCCCCCCAGGACCACTCCACTCGGGTCCTTAGCGGGTCCCCAACTTCTCGGATTTTTCCCCGCTAAATGATAAGCGACCCGAGCGAACGAGGTAAAGGTACTGAATAGGTCGTTGCGACCTCTATCACTCAGAGTCACTTAATCAAGAAAAATCAGACCACTCGAAATACGTAAAATCAATCAAGCACAAAATCAGCGGTCTAGCTATGAGATTAACCTGGTATAGCACCCAGGGTCGAACACAAGGAGCACGGGTTGGCCAAAGGCCTACGAAGTAGTAAAAATAAAATAAAATAAAATACAAGTATTTTTAGTTGTTTTTAATGATTTTTATAAATTTTTTTTGGATTTTTAAATGTGAGAAAATAAAAGAGACACAAAATCAAGAAAGCTTCAACTAATTATTAAATGTATCAAAAATCAAGCAAAAATTCAAACAAAAATGTTTTTATGTTTTTTTAGGTTTTTTAGTGTTTTTGGTGAATTTTTGGGATTTTAATAAGGTGTATTTTATTTTCTAAAAATCAAACAGTACTAAAAAGACAAGGTACTGTCCATCCAGGCCCAAAACCCAAAGATAAAATATCTAAGGATCTCAGAGGGACCTGGAGGTAATTTTCCTGTATACTAGAGAAAACAAGGAAAATTTGGGCACCAAAATTATTGTTTTTGGGTTTTTAAATTATTTACTATGATTTTTATGAGTTTTTAGGTGTTTTTGACTTTTTAGGGTTTTTAAGCAATGAAAAATAACCAAAATTGGCTAGAAAATCAAAACACACAAAAGAAACAGTACCTAATTTTTATGGAATTTTTGAGGGGGTTTTTATATTTTTTTTGGGATTTTTAATTCTAGACAGTAGCTAAAATAGAGGTTTTTGAATTTTTAAAAATAACAAATAAAATCAAAAATGTCCTAAAAAATTCTCAAAAACTCTACAACATGGCAGGAGCCATGTATCAAATTTTCATCGAATTTGGAGGTGATTTGATATTTTATTCAAAAATCAAAAGGGGGCATTGTGCATAGGGACTTAAGTGCAAATACCCAAAGATCTGGGGGTCCAGGTGCAATTTTCCTAGCAAGTCACGCGCGTGGCGCATGCCTGGGGCACTCAGGGACCTTCTGGTAATAAAAACAAGTCCTAGGACCTTTTGGTAACTCGTACCAAAAAGTCCAGGGGTTGTTATGCAAATAACCCACTAAAAGACGCACATGTGCAAATAAAACGTTCACAGGGGCATATATGCAATTACCAAAAAGTTTCTATTCATTGACAAACATCCAGAACTACAGGGGTAGAGTTGCAAATACACCAGACAAAGCACGTGGCGAAACACGTGACAGACACTCACAGGGGCATAACTGCAATTAAACTAAAGTACCAGGTCCCAAATGCAAATAGCCCAACGTAAATAAAAGGCAAACAATATTTACAGGACTAAATATAAAAACATAAACTACGAGGGGGGCCTACGGTAATTTACCCCTTTATTACGTCGACGGCTGGATGATGGACGCGTGGCTGATCTGACGGTCCTGGACGACTGGCGTCTCTCTCCTTCCGCACGTGGGCCAATCGACGGCTCAGAGGAGGGCACGTGGACGATCTGACGGCCTCGGGTGCTGGCGCCTCTCTCTCTGCTCTGACGGTCTCGATCAACCCTCGAGATGATCAAGCGGTGGCTGCTCCTCGATGAATGGACGGTCACGATGGGAACTGGAGCTCTGGGGGCGATCGGACGGTGGTCGAGGACCCTCGAAGAACAGGTGGCTGGCGAGTTTCGCCGGCCTCGTGCGCGTACTGTGGTCCTCCTCAGCTGCCTCTGAAGATCGGAGAAGGTCGGCGATGAAGCTCCGCAGCTGTTGGTGGCCTCCGATGGCCCAGCCGAGCCCTGGAGGGGCTCCGGCGAGGTCGACGGAGGGAAGCTCCTGGCCTAGATGTAGGGAGGCCTCAGATGGCCTCCTCTGGACCTGCAAAGTAGCTCAGGAGCTTCGCGGGTCGAGGGCAAAATGCCTCGACCCGGTTAGGTGGTGCGGGGGTGAGCGATGCTTCGGGGTGAGCGAGCTCCGGCGAGCGACGGACGGTGGAGCTCGAACCCCAGCTCCTGTGCGAGCTGGGTTGAACGAAGGGGCGGAGAAGGTGTGTGGAGGGATGGCGAAGGTGACTGGGTGTTCCGATGATCGAATGGATACGCGATATGGTCGGAATCAACGGAATACGGCGAAGCTACGATTTGGGGCTAACTAAAAATTAAGCTAAATAAGAAGGCTAGAAGGTTACCTGGGCGGTGTGGAAGACTGTGCTGGAGCTGAGGTAGCTCCTGGTCGTGGCCTCGAAGGTCGTCAAGTCCTGAGGCTCGGGCTCCTGCACTGGGCGGAGCACGGCGGCGCAACGTCGCCGGATCAGTGGTCCGGCCACCCCCTCCTCGCTGCGACACGAGCAATCGAGAGCTGTCACCTCAGGGGATGCAGTGGAGGTCACGGGATGAAGGGTGGAGAGCCAAAGATGCTAAAAGAATGCGGCGGAGCTCAGGCTATATACTGTGGAGGGTCCGGCAAGAAGGGCGCGGGTAGGGCGAGCTGGTGCGCGGATCCCGAGGCGAAGGCTCCGGCGAAGCTCTCGGATATGACGTGAGCATTCCGGACCCGGAGTTGGGGCGAAAAGGATTCCGGTCTGCATGGGAAAAGTCCGAGAACATGGGTCGGGCGCAGCAGACCCGGCTCTCGTGGTCCTGGGGGGGAGTTGACCGGGGGTCAACAATCCCCCGTGGACCAATCAGAGCCCGCCAAGCTTTGAATTTTTATTTGATTTTTTTGGGCCATACAATGACCGAATTTTCAAAAACTTAAAACATGAAATATTTTTAATTTATTTTTTTCTATTTTTTGTGATTTTTAATTAATTTTTGGAAATAAAAATAAGGTATTTACATATTAGGGCTATATATAGGTATATGTACAAGATAGGGTTTTTAATTTTGATTTTTAATTAGTTATTTTTATACATTTTTATTCCTATTTTATATTTTATTTATTTATAGAATAAAATGAGGAATAAAAAGATATTTTTATTTTATTTTTATTATTTATATACATAGGGGAAATAAATAGTTATGTACAACTATGTACATGGCATATGTACAATACATTTTTGTAATTTTAATTTTGTAATTTTTTATTTGATTTTTGTTTTGATTCTTTTTATTTTATTTATTCACAATATATAATATAGGATATTTACAAAAGTTTTGAAAATAAATAAATTTATTTATAAGGTTAAATACATGTAGGAGGATGGTCTTATATACAAGGTGAAAGGGTGTTTTTGCATTTTTGATTTCTAAATTTTTATTTTGTTTTTAATATTTTCTAAATATATACAAAATATGTACAAGCATCTTTTTGGGTGAGGAAAATATAATTTATTTATTTACATAGATATGTACACATGAGCCCCTATCTCCCTCTACTTGGCTTTTATGCGGTCAGGCCCATGCTGAGCCCTCCCTTGGGTTAGGTTGCTCAATATTTATTCTAAATATTTCCCTCTTTTTCTTTTTAATCTTTATTCTTTTATTTTTGCACAAAAACATGCTAATTATAAGTATTTACAAGATGCATGCTTTTGCTAACTTTTCCTATTTACACATATCTACATGCATTTGCATAGGTTTTTGTAGCTAAAATATAAGAATAAAGAGTGATGAATGGGTATTCATCACCCCCCTATACTATACTTTGCTAGTCCCTTAGCAAACACTTATTTGAAAAAGAAGTGAAAAAGAAAGAAAGAAAAAGAAAAAGAGGATGTATATGGATCAAGGTTGATTATTAAACTTGCCTTCATTAAATTGAGGTATGGAGCTCAATCTGATCTTTGGATTATTAATGTGTCGGAACCTTATTTAGACTTAAGCTTAAAACCTAACAGCCTCTAAGTTCCACTACTCTATAATCAAGACTCCTTAATGCTCCAGATCAGAACAAGTCATCAATCACAAACCCTGAAGACCATGAATCTTTCCTTGTCCTGTGAAAGTGAGGTCTAAGCTCTCCACCTCAGAAATGGCAACTTGACAACCCTCCCTAACAAGGTAACTCTATGACCTCAATCTGGCCACTCTTTCCTCGAGGAGCGGGGTATTCCCTTCTAAGTTCAAGTACAACTGGCTCAAGAAGAGGGGGAAGAAGAGAATGGGTCAAGGCCAGTGTAGCCAAGTA
This sequence comes from Ottelia alismoides, assembly GCA_037367405.1. NCBI lineage: Eukaryota > Viridiplantae > Streptophyta > Magnoliopsida > Alismatales > Hydrocharitaceae > Ottelia > Ottelia alismoides. The sequence continues at coordinate 182,377 of JAZKJV010009986.1, forward strand.
CCCTTGGGAGCTTGACCAGTGTAGCCAAGTCTCCCTGCTGTAAGCTACAACAGGTGGATCATGAAACCAAGCTTTGCTTATTGCACTTATATACATACTCCGGTGGGATTATCATTTTCTCTCAGACCCACCACTTTTTTGGAGTTCTTTTCTTTTTGCACATTTTTTTTTTCGAGTGCATCTATACAACATATACATGTGCAGCATATATACAAGGAGTTTTTCCTCTTGAGCCAGTAGACTATCCCTCTTTTGAAGCTTTATTGCAACCCACAACTCCCGTCGTTAGACTTCATGGCAACCAGACCAAGTTGAGACGCACTTCCTTCACTATAAGAAGAAGAGAGGTTCCGCCTAGAAGTACTACCCTCATATGCTACCCCAAGTCAAGGAAGACTGCCTCCTCACCACCTCATCCGTAGAGAGCTCGGTGCATAGTGCTGGTGTCCAAGTAAAGCCATAATCTATATGAGTCATGTGTTGTTGTTAAGTGCTCTACTTAGGCTCATTGAGATGACATGTGATCATAGCCTAGTGGACTCAAAGAATTAAGTCACCATGGACCTGAAAAGCCTTAAACCTAAGCCATATAAGGTTCCTCTTAGAAATTAGGTGGATTAAGATCTTAATCAAGCTCCATTTCTCAATTTGATTCCTGGCTAGTTTAAATGTCAACTATCATCCAAGAAAAACTATATACATATGTACAAAAAGATGCTTATTTACACAATATTTTTCAATCATGCAAAATTTTTGAAAAATGTTTTGAAATCATGAACGATGATGCATGAAGTGCAAGTTTTGCAAAAAGATATTTACACACATTTACACAAGATTTTTGCAAACTTTTTGATTTTCAAAACATTTTGGAAAAATTTTGTACTATATACATAAATTTGATACAAAAATATTTACACAAGCTTTACACACAAAAGATTTTTGAAATTATTTTTACAAAAATAATTTGTACACTAGCTATGTATGTGCAAATAAAAGAAGATTATGTACATGAAAAATTTTTAATTTTTGTGGTTTTTAGCCATTTTATTTATTAACACACTCACACAAAGTACGAGTTATGGCTAAAGTATATATGAAATATATACACACCCCCCTATACTTAGCTCGAACGATGTCCTCAGAGTCAAGAGCGATGAAGAAGACATAACTCGTGCTATGTATAGGGAAGTGAAAAGGAAGGCTATGCAAAAGGAGAATGAAAAGTCAAGAGGATCTCAGGTCTTCCCCCTATACTTAGGATCAAGTAATCCTAAGTATAGTAGGTTGTACACGAAGGGAAAACCGAGTAGAGAATGTACAGGGTCTACCCCCCCTATACTTAGGGTGAAATACCCCTAAGTATAGGCAGCAAAACAGGGGTAGACAAAAACAAAAGAAATACCCGAAATGTCTCACATCCCCCCAATACTTAGGGTAAAGTGCACCCTAAGTATAGCATAATCACAAGATGAAGAAAGGGATGTGGGACTAAAGAATGTGATGATATGGACATCTGGATCTATATACAGCGGAAGATCAGTAAAGCTCAGGCGTGAGATGCATTAGAGGTGAGTCAAAGACCACATCTCACGCAAAATGAATAGGGGCAATATCAACGACCCGCGGCTCATGATCTAGAAATGGCTTGAGCCGCTGGCCGTTCACTCGGAAGGTACTCTCAGAAGACAACTCAGATATGTCGATGCCACCGTTGTCGTGTACCTTCCGAACCAGATAAGGTCCTTTCCATTTGCTCTGTAGCTTCCCTGGAAATAATCTAAGCCTCGCATCAAACAACCATACTCTCTGTCCAATCTCAAAATGTTTGTGGCTGATATGAGAATCGTGCCACTTCTTGACTTTCTCCTTATAATGTAGGTTGCTCGAGAAAGCTGCATCTCTAAGCTCCTCCAGGGCAGCTAGCTCTGCCCTCCTCTGGTCTCCTATACCATCTGGATCCATAAGTATGTCTGTAACTGCCCAAAGTGACTTGTGCCTCAGCTCAACAGGTAAATGGAATGGATTCCCGTATACGAGGCGAAAGGGAGATGTGCCCAAAGGTGTCTTGAAAGACGTCCTATATGCCCACAATACCGAGTCCAAAAGCTGTGACCAATCCTTTCGGTCAGGGCGGACGACTTTCTGCAGAATAGTCTTGATCTCTCTATTCGACACCTCGGCTAGACCATTCGTCTGTGGATGGTATGGTGTAGCAACACGATGATCTATGTCGAACTCGCTAGCAAGTGCCTTCACCTGGTCGTTGATGAAGTGAGATCCCCCATCAGAACTAAGAACTCCTGGAACCCCGAACCGCGTGATGATATGCTTCCTCAAAAATCTGCAAACTGTCCTCGCATCAGCGGCTCGGGCGGGGATAGCCTCCACCCAACGACTCACATAATCTACGGCCAACAGAATGTACTCAAATCCCTGACTCTTAGGGAATGGACCCATGAAATCGATGCCCCATGCGTCAAAAACCTCACAGAAGTGAATGGGCTGCATCGGCATCATATCACGCTGTCCACAAGTGCCCATCCTCTGACAGTCAGTACACCTCTTCACGAACTCATCTGAGTCCTTGAAGAGTGTAGGCCACCACAAGCCGGATTGGAGCACTTTCTATGTCGTTCTCCTCCCAGAATGATGTCCTCCTGCCTCAAGCTTGTGGCAGTAAGTGAGGACGCTATGGTGTTCCTCCTGAGGAATACACCGACGCCAGACGCTATCCCCTCCTTCGTGGTAAAGGATGGGATCCTCCCAATGGTAAGACTTGGCCTTCGCTAGGAAGGTCTCAAGTCTCTGCCTGGGCCAATCTTGTGGGACTTTCCCAACAACGAGAAAGTTCACAATATCGGCGTACCATGGGAGTGAGGCGATAGCAAGGATCGCCTCATCTGGGAAGGTATATCTAATAGGATCAATCTGCTCAGACTCCTCAGGCTGCTCTAATCGGGATAGGTGATCCGCCACCACATTCTTGACTCCAGGCTTATCCTTAATCTCAATGTCGAACTACTGGAGTAGAAGGATCCATCTAGTCAGTCTGGCCTTGGCATCCTTCTTTGCCATGAGATACCTGATGACGGTGTGATCTGTAAACAAAGTCACTCTAGATCCAATGATATATGATCTGAACTTATCCAGGGCAAAACTACGGCTAGCATCTCCTTCTCTGTGACCGTGTAATTCCGCTGGGCGGAATCCAATGTGCGGCTAGCGTAGTGTATAGCAAATGGCACTCCATCCCTCCTCTGTCCCAGCACTGCCCCTACGGCAAAATCGGAGGCGTCCGTCATGATCTCGAATGGGAGAGACCAATCAGGCGGCTGGAGGACAGGAGCCTCAATCACACACTGCTGGAGAGTAGCAAACGACGAAAGACACTTGTCATCGACAAGGAACTCGGTGTCTTTCGTCAAGAGGTCAGTCAACGGCCGGGCAATCCTGCTGAAATCCTGAATGAATCTCCTATAAAATCCAACGTGCCCCAGAAATGACCGTAACTGCCTCAGATTGGACGGCGATGCGAGTTTCCTAATGACATCAACCTTGGCCGGATCAACCTCCATGCCCCTGTTGGAGATGATGTGGCCAAGCACCGTCCCTTGAGTCACCATGAAGTAACTCTTCTCCCAAGATAACACCAAGTGATACTCAATACATCGCTGGAGTACTCGATCTAGGCAGTCAAGACAAGAATCAAATCCGTCGCCGTAGATCGAGAAATCATCCATGAAGACCTCTAAGCACTCCCCTACCATGTCCGAGAAGATCGACAGCATGCACCTCTGAAAAGTCGCAGGGGCATTGCATAGCCCAAATGGCATGCGTCGAAAAGCGTATGTGCCGAAGGGACAGGTAAAGGTGGTCTTCTCCTGATCCTCAGGAGCGATGGCCACTTGGTTGTAGCCCGAGTACCCATCCAGGAAGCAATAATGGCTCTTCCCTGCCAGTCTCTCAATGATCTGATCAATAAAAGGCAGGGGGAAATGGTCCTTCTTGGTGGCTTGGTTGAGTCTCCTGTAGTCAACACAAACCCTCCAAGAGGTGGGTACTCGTGTAGCAATCTCCTCTCCCGACTCACTGATCACAGTCGTGATGCCCGTCTTCTTGGGCACCACATGCAAGGGGCTGACCCACTTGGAGTCGGAAATGGGATAAATAAAACCTGCACCCCACCATTTTGATATTTCCTTCATCACAACCTCTCTCAGGTTGGGGTTCAGACGCCGCTGGAACTCACGCGACGGCTTCACCCCTTCCTCGAGATAGATATGGTGGGAGCACACTGATGGACTGATCCCATGGAGATCTGCTACGCTCCATCCGATCGCCTTGCGGTTCTTTTCAAGAACCCCCATCAAACGGGATTCCTGCTCTCCAGTCAACTCGGCGGAGATGATGACTGGGTACATCTCAGGCTCGCTCGCAAGGAATCGATACTTCAGCGAAGTAGGGAGCGGCTTCAGCTCTGGAATGCTGGGTGCCGGCAAATCTGGCTGCGGAAGAAACTGAGTGAAAGCTGCAAGGTCGGCCAAATCTGCCTGGGAAAGTGAAAGCATACTCTCGCAAACTGGATCGGGGGAAGGCGGCTCAACTGCACTGTCTCTGGTCTGCTCTGCATCTACCTCCTCCTCATCTATAGGCTCAGATGGACTCAGGTCTGGCATTTGATCATAGCAATCGGCCCAATCAGACTCTGAATCCGAGGGATCTGTATCAGAAACGGTGGCATCAGTACCACCGAAAAACAAGGTGGCCTCAGCACCACCATCACTAGTCATCGTGCTGCGATCAAGGACCGGCTCTGCTGCCTCAATGGTATCCTGAACCAGGTCTGTGCTCTCCAGACTCTCCTCTGCTATCGTTTGTGCATCAGCTGTATCTGAAAGTGAGAGGGTGGTCTGTGTCTCAAGATCTGCCCAAGCTGCCTCATCATCTGTGATCACAAAATCACAGTCGTGGTGGATGTCTGGCTCTGCGTCTGTCAGCTGCTCTGAGTCTGTACTCGCATCTGAGCGGGATCTGAATCTGGCTCTATAGTCCTCGACCGTCTCTATTTGTATACTCTCGCCCTGGACGCGAAAGTACACCTTCCCGCTATCATGATCAGTCACCGCCTTGGCTGTGGCCAAGAACGGACGACCAAGGATGATGGGGGTATCGGCCACTGACTCAGGGATCTCCATGTCCAACACTACGAAGTCCACGGGGAATTACAGGCCCTGAATCGTGACGATAACGTCTCGTAATAACCCCTTCGGCCTCTTGACAGATCGATCAGCGAACTGAAGGACTGTCCTGCTCTGTCGAAGAGTGCCCAACTCAAAGCGGTCGAGAAGGGCTGCCGGAAGAAGGTTAATCGATGATCCGCTATCTAGAAGAGTACGGTCGAACCACTGCTCACTAATCTGGCATCTGACGTACGGGGCCCCTGAATCTGGCCTCTTGGCTGGCAGTCGGTTCTGGATCGCAAAGCACGTGGCTTTCGTCAACACATGTATCTCTGAAGTGTGGTTCCTCCCCCTCCTCCTGACTGTAGTCCTCTCTCTCAAAGATCGCTGGAGAAGGGGGATGTGCTGCAAAGCCTCCTGGAGGGTCAGCTGGATATGGAATCGATCAATCATGCTCTGGCTGAACTCCTCAAGCTCTCTCTTTTTGGGATTTTCTTTTTTCTTCCCCTTCCCCATCTGAAGGGCTCTAGGGAAGGGGATCACTGGGTTCTTCTCAGATGAAGGACTAGGAAAAGGTCTAGACGGTTCAAGGACCGGATCCACACATACATCATGCACCACAGTGGGACCAGAAGAAAGTAAACCTTTTCCTTTATTCATAGCAGAGTTCCGAGATACATGAACACGAGGAAAAACAACATCACTGTCTGTACAAACACCGGTGGACTCAGTACCACCACGGGCTGGCTGCTCTGCTGCTGTTGCTGGTAGACGTCGTGCGGCATCAATACCGCTGGCTGGCTCGGCTGAACGGGTGGCATCAGTACCACCTCCTAGATCTGGTGAAGTGGCGGCCTCAGTACCGCCGGTGGGATCAGCATCCTTGGTGGCCTCAGTGCCACCGTCATCGTCTGGAGCGGCCTCAGTACCGCTCTCCTCCTCCTCCTGTGGCGCCTCTGGATGGTGCTCAGATGAGGCGCCGCCGCCTGCTGGGGTCCTACCGCTCCTAAGTGTGACAAAATCAGCATCAAATAGATCCGAAGAAGTATCATCAAATGGGTCACTAGGAGTGGCTAACTCAGTATGTACTACCTGCTCAGATTTCCTCTTGAGGCTGTTCGGATTGGGCTCTATCTAGGCTGGTATAGCGGCCTTCCCTCTCACCAGGTCCCGCATCTCCTGGCGGAACTCGTCCATCTCCCGTCGGAATGTAGCCTGCTGGTCCGTGAGGAGGCGGGCGATGTCATCCAAAGCGGGGCTCTCGTGGGAGCCCGACGGGTGGCCTCTCTGTGGGTGAGGCTGCTGGAACTGCTGTGGTGGGTAAGAGGGGTAGGATGGAGGGTGCTGCTGGTATCCCTGGTGAGCCTGCTGCTCACGTCTCCAAGGCTGTCCCTGCTGCTGATAGGGACGCGGACCGTAGGATGACTGCTGCTGATACGCTGGGGGATGCTGCTGCGGCTGGTGCTGGACTCTCTGCTGGGAGTACTGCCCTCCCTGTCCTGACGGCTGCTGCTGGGGCTGGGCACCACCACTCCCCCACCTGAATCCGGGATGGTCTCGTCGGATCCCAGGCTGGGGGCGGTCGTACAAAATCCCGTTGACATCCATCAATGGCTCGGCATCGAAGGGGGCTGGCGGGAGTACTGCCAGAGGCTGGTCCGGCTGGTAGACCACCATCTGCGTCTCTGGAGATGGTGGGGACTGGTAGGTGGGCTGCGGCTGCTGGTACGGCTCCGCCTGTACAAGGTGAACCTGTCTAGGCTGCACTGAGGTGCTGGAGCGCTGGGACGAGCTGCTGCTGCTGCCGGCGTTGCCTCGCGACTGAAGACGGGGCTGAGAAGCCGTCTGTGCCTCCTGGAGACACATGAGCTGTGTCTTCATGTCACTCAAGACATGTGCCATCTGCTCCATCTGCGTAATACTCTGGCACTGCTTCTTCTCGATCAGCTCCATGCGGTCCAACTTCTCGCTAATGATACCCATGTCTGCAGCTGACGACTCTGCCTGTGCTGCTGCGGCTGCAGACGAACTGGATAGACCTGCATCTACCCGTGCTATCCGCTGGTACTGCACGGGTCCTGGCTGATGTGGCTGGGTCTTCTGAGTATAGAGCCGGGTCTGGGACATCACCATGTAGTTCTCTGCCATCTCCTCAAAAATGGCCCAGACCTGGTCGTGGTCCTTGGCGAAGTAGGACCCGCCACAAGAAGCATTCACCAGGCCCTGTAGCTCTGGTGTCAGCCCGCTAAAGAAGCTCTGCACAAGGTTCGGCTTCGTGATGTCGTGGTGCGGGCATCTGTCCAGGAGCTCTCTGAACCTCTCCCAAGCCTCGTGAAACTGCTCGTTGGGGAACATGTAGAAGTTGCTGATCAGGGCCCTCGATGCATTCGTCCGCCCGAGTGGATAGTACTTGTTCAAGTACTCAGTGCGGAGCTGCTCCCAGGTATAAACAAACCTCCCAAGGTGCATCAGCCAGGTGGCTGCTCTATCTGCTAGTGAAAACGGGAAGGCTATCATCCTGATCGTATCCTGGTCCACATGCCGGTCGTGGACAGTGCTGTAAATCATCAGAAACTCCTGAAGGTGGAGGTGGGGCTCCTCTGTAGCAAGTCCATGGAACCGAGGAAGCATCTGCAAGGTGTTCGGGGGGAACTTGAAGTCCCCCACGATAGCCGGAACCACCACCCAATGGTGCATCAGTGTAGATCCGGGGTTGTGCAACTCCCGCATCGGTCTAGGTGGTCCTGCTCCTCCTGCGGCTGCTGCCGCTGCGGCGGCGGCCGCGGCTGCTGCTGCTGCTGCTGCGGCTCGTGCCTGTGCATCATCGGGCTCCTCGGGCTCGCTCTGCTGATCTCGCTCTGCTCTGAGCCTCTCAACTCTCTCCTCATCTCTATCATGAATGCTCCCTGATCGTGGAGCTGCTGCTGGACTGTATCGAGTGATGCGATCAGGGTGGAGTTGATCGCTCCCTGGTCTAGTACAATGTGCTCTGGTCGACGGGAGTGATCATCAGAACTGCCTGCTCCGGCCATATCGACGTTTGGAAAATCAAACGAGCCCAACTCAGGTGCTGTCAAATGTATCAGTCTCTCCTCGGGCTCGTGTCTCTCAGGAAGGTCAGAAAGGGGGTCGAGGGGGAACAGGGTGGAGTCGTACTCGGGCTCGGAGAGCGGGTCTGAGCTCTCGCGAGCCAACCTAGATGATGAGGTAGACACGCCCGAAAGCGGTGCAACCAGAGGTTGCCTAAGAGATCGTCTACCCATCATCTTGATCTGGCGAGTAGGGCGGATGAGATCTGGAAAAATTATGATCTAAAAAACAAACCCCCGGTTCACCAACGCAACGCAAGCTGAAGACCGTAAAAGTTCGGTCAAATTATCTTGTCGATTTTATTTTGGTGAACACTCAAGATATCAGAGCGCTTACGTGACCTGTTGGGATATCCGCTGCTAACCCAACCGACTGGCCTGCACGGAAGAGTCGGTAATCAGTCAGGTTTAGCAACGGGGGGCACTACCTAGTGTGCGGGTCACTCTCTCGCGCATACAAACCAAGCAATGAGGGGGTTGCTCTCCCCAAGACAAAATTTTTAGGGTGAGCGAGTTTTAAGGTCAATAATCTTAGCAGTCCCAATTTTATGGTTTCACTTTTTTAATATTTTTCAAAGCAAACAAATCGCCTAACGAATTTTTCGATTCTCCTGATTATTAAGTCAAAAACATGGGGGAGAAGTCGAAAAAGCCGATGCACGAAAAATCAATGATGCATGCAAAGTCAGAAATGCGTACCTTGCTCCAGCTCTCTACATGCAATATGATCCGCGCATAAAATAAAAGACAGAAATAAAACTAAGCTAAATGATGCAGCGGGAAAAGCCGAGTCCTAGACGAGCAACTTCTAGCGAAGAACCGTCTAACCAGTCACCGACCTCCAAGCCAAAGAGTCCGGTCTTGGCCCGTCCCTCCCCTGCCCGACAAATCGGGGGTAGGAGTAAGCGCTTTACAGGACGGGCTACGGCACGTAGGCTACGGAGGCTAGCGAGTCGGTTATTTTTATTATTGTTTTTAAGTAGGTCCAATTACGATCTATAGGAACAGATATGCAATTAGGTGTGTGGATCCTACTTAATTACGGCACAATCACCAGAAAATCCTAAGTCTAAGGGCTCGATCAAAAACCGCGAAAAACCGAAAAAGACAGTAAGAAAGAAAAAGAAAGCCGCGAAGAAAACCGCGAAAAACCGCGCAAGTCCTAAAGGGTCCCCCGAGCACACTGGTGCTCGGCGAAACATACCCGCTACGGTCACAAGTGTCCAAGTCCAAACAGTCCAAGTCCCTGTATTATTACAATAATAATGAATGAAATAAAATCCTAATCTATCCTCACCCACTCAACTCTCTCTCTCGCTCTCTCCTGCGGCTTCGTAGAGAAGGAAGCCGCCTCCAAGTTCCTCGGCTGCTCAAGCTCCTCGAAAGTCGCCTCCGCGGTCCTCGGGCCCTCGCAAGAAGAAGAGAAGAGTGGTCAGACCGGCAAAAATAATCAAATAATAAAGAAAAATAAATGAGAATAAAAGTGAGGGTATATGTGCAAAAATGGAAAATAAAATAATCACACAAAATAAAACAAAAATAAAATAAAAGAAAATAAAAAATAAAACAAAATAAAATAAGAAGAAACTATAAACAAAAGCCGCGAAAAGCCGCGAGCTCCGAAGAGCCGCGAAAAAGCCGCGAAAACAAAAACGAAAATAAAACAAAATGAACTACTAAGCCGTGCTCCCCGGCAACGGCGCCATTCTGATAAGCGACCCGAGCGAACGAGGTAAAGGTACTGAATAGGTCGTTGCGACCTCTATCACTCAGAGTCACTTCATCAAGAAAAATCAGACCACTCGAAATACGTAAAATCAATCAAGCACAAAATCAGCGGTCTAGCTATGAGATTAACCTGGTATAGCACCCAGGGTCGAACACAAGGAGCACGGGTTGGCCAAAGGCCTACGAAGTAGTAAAAATAAAATAAAATAAAATACAAGTATTTTTAGTGGTTTTTAATGATTTTTATAATTTTTTTTTGGATTTTTAAATGTGAGAAAATAAAAGAGACACAAAATCAAGCAAGCTTCAACTAATTATTAAATGTATCAAAAATCAAGCAAAAAATCAAACAAAAATGTTTTTATGTTTTTTTAGGTTTTTTAGTGTTTTTGGTGAATTTTTGGGATTTTTATAAGGTGTATTTTATTTTCTAAAAATCAAACAGTACTAAAAAGACAATGTACTGTCCAGCCAGGCCCAAAACCCAAAGATAAAATATCTAAGGATCTCAGAGGGACCTGGTGGTAATTTTCCTGTATACTAGAGAAAACAAGGAAAATTTGGGCACCACAATTATTGTTTTTGGGTTTTTAAATTATTTACTATGATTTTTATGAGTTTTTAGGTGTTTTTGAATTTTTAGGGTTTTTAAGCAATGAAAAATAGCCAAAAGTGGCTAGAAAATCAAAACACACAAAAGAAACAGTACCTAATTTTTATGGAATTTTTGAGGGGGTTTTTATATTTTTTTGGGGATTTTTAATTCTAGACAGTAGCTAAAATAGAGGTTTTTGAATTTTTAAAAATAACAAATAAAATCAAAAATGTCCTCAAAAATTCTCAAAAATTCTACAACATGGCAGGAGCCATGTGTCAAATTTTCATCGAATTTGGAAGTGATTTGATATTTTATTCAAAAATCAAAAGGGGGCACTGTGCATAGGGACTTAAGTGCAAATACCTGAAGATCTGGGGGTCCAGGTGCAATTTTCCCAGCAAGTCACGCGCGTGGCGCGTGCCTGGGGCACTCAGGGACCTTCTGGTAATAAAAACAAGTCCTAGGACCTTTTGGTAACTCGTACCAAAAAGTCCAGGGGTTGTTATGCAAATAACCCACTAAAAGACGCACATGTGCAAATAAAACGTTCACAGGGGCATATATGCAATTACCAAAAAGTTTCTATTCATTGACAAACATCCAGAACTACAGGGGTAGAGTTGCAAATACACCAGACAAAGCACGTGGCGAAACACGTGACAGACACTCACAGGGGCATAACTGCAATTAAACTAAAGTACCAGGTCCCAAATGCAAATAGCCCAACGTAAATAAAAGGCAAACAATATTTACAGGACTAAATATAAAAACATAAACTACGAGGGGGGCCTACGGTAATTTACCCCTTTATTACGTCGACGGCTGGATGATGGACGCGTGGCTGATCTGACGGTCCTGGACGACTAGCGTCTCTCTCCTTCCGCACGTGGGCCAATCGACGGCTCAGAGGAGGGCACGTGGACGATCTGACGGCCTCGGGTGCTGGCGCCTCTCTCTCTGCTCTGACGGTCTCGATCAACCCTCGAGATGATCGAGCGGTGGCTGCTCCTCGATGAATGGACGGTCACGATGGGAACTGGAGCTCTGGGGGCGATCGGACGGTGGTCGAGGACCCTCGAAGAACAGGTGGCTGGCGAGTTTCACCGGCCTCGTGCGCGTACTGTGGTCCTCCTCAACTACCTCTGAAGATCGGAGAAGGTCGGCGATGAAGCTCCGCAGCTGTTGGTGGCCTCCGATGGCCCAGCCGAGCCCTGGAGGGGCTCCAGCGAGGTCGACGGAGGGAATCTCCTGGCCTAGATGTGGGGAGGCCTCAGATGGCCTCCTCTGGACCTGCAAAGTAGCTCAAGAGCTTCGCGGGTCGAGGGCAAAATGCCTCGACCCGGTTAGGTGGTGCGGGGGTGAGCGATGCGTCGGGGTGAGCGAGCTCCGGCGAGCGACGGACGGTGGAGCTCGAACCCCAGCTCCTGTGCGAGCTGGGTTGAACGAAGGGGCGGAGAAGGTGCGTGGAGGGATGGCGAAGGTGACTGGGTGTTCCGATGATCGAACGGATACGCGATATGGTCGGAATCAACGGAATACGGCGAAGCTACGATTTGGGGCTAACTAAAAATTAAGCTAAATAAGAAGGCTAGAAGGTTACCTGGGCGGTGTGGAAGACTGTGCTGGAGCTGAGGTAGCTCCTGGTCGTGGCCTCGAAGGTCGTCAAGTCCTGAGGCTCGGGCTCCTGCACTGGGCGGAGCACGGCGGCGCAACGTCGCCGGATCAGTGGTCCGGCCACCCCTTCCTCGCTGCGACACGAGCAATCGAGAGCTGTCACCTCAGGGGATGCAGTGGAGGTCACGGGATGAAGGGTGGAGAGCCAAAGATGCGAAAAGAATGCGACGGAGCTCAGGCTATATACTGTGGAGGGTCCGGCAAGAAGGGCGCGGGTAGGGCGAGCTGGTGCGCGGATCCCGAGGCGAAGGCTCCGGCGAAGCTCTCGGATATGACGTGAGCATTCCGGACCCGGAGTTGGGGCGAAAAGGATTCGGGTCTGCATGGGAAAAGTCCGAGAACATGGGTCGGGCGCAGCAGACCCGGCTCTGGTGGTCCTGGGGGGGGAGTTGACCGGGGGTCAACAATCCCCCGTGGACCAATCAGAGCCCGCCAAGCTTTGAATTTTTATTTGATTTTTTTGGGCCATACAATGACCGAATTTTCAAAAACTTAAAACATGAAATATTTTTAATTTATTTTTTTCTATTTTTTGGTGATTTTTAATTAATTTTTGGAAATAAAAATAAGGTATTTACATATTAGGGCTATATATAGGTATATGTACAAGATAGGGTTTTTAATTTTGATTTTTAATTAGTTATTTTTATACATTTTTATTCCTATTTTATATTTTATTTATTTATAGAATAAAATGAGGAATAAAAAGATATTTTTATTTTATTTTTATTATTTATATACATAGGGGAAATAAATAGTTATGTACAACTATGTACATGGCATATGTACAATACATTTTTGTAATTTTAATTTTGTAATTTTTTATTTGATTTTTGTTTTGATTCTTTTTATTTTATTTATTCACAATATATAATATAGGATATTTACAAAAAGTTTTGAAAATAAATAAATTTATTTATAAGGTTAAATACATGTAGGAGGATGGTCTTATATACAAGATGAAAGGGTGTTTTTGCATTTTTGATTTCTAAATTTTTATTTTGTTTTTAATATTTTCTAAATATATACAAAATATGTACAAGCATCTTTTTGGGTGAGGAAAATATAATTTATTTATTTACATAGATATGTACACATGAGCCCCTATCTCCCTCTACTTGGCTTTTATGCGGTCAGGCCCATGCTGAGCCCTCCCTTGGGTTAGGTTGCTCAATATTTATTCTAAATATTTCCCTCTTTTTCTTTTTAATCTTTATTCTTTTATTTTTGCACAAAAACATACTAATTATAAGTATTTACAAGATGCATGCTTTTGCTAACTTTTCCTATTTACACATATCTACATGCATTTGCATAGGTTTTTGTAGCTAAAATATAAGAATAAAGAGTGATGAATGGGTATTCATCACCAAACCCGAGTGCCTACCACCTAAATCCCAGGTCTGAATCCTTAATGACACATCCGACATCCTCGTCGGAGCTGCATCCTTGGGATCCGCGCGCCTCTACGCCCTACCCGACCTCGTCTAGCCGGACCTGCACCCATATATAGTTGTTGCTCCGCCACCTCATTTCTCTATCTTTGGCCATTCGAATCCTTCACCTGTGAGCCCCAGAGAGTGCGCGAGAGTGACAGCTCGCGTCCGAGCCTGTCGAAGCGAGGGGAGGAAGAGAATCCATCGATCCGGCGAGCTACGCCGCCGCTGCTCCGCCACCAGCGTGAGCACCGAGCCTCGGAGGGAGACGCTCCTCGAGGCAACGACCAAGAGTTTCCCCAGCTCCTCCCCAGTCTCCTCGTCCACCCAGGTAGCTCCGATAGCCTTTCTTTTTCGCTGATTTTCATTTACCCCCAAATCGCTCCGCCGCCGTCCATCGTCGATTCTCATCGCTTCCGACCACCATTCGATCATCGGGCATCGCCATAGCCCTCACCATCTTCCCGCGCACCTTCTCCGTATCCCCATCCTACCCAGCTCGCACAGGAGCTGGGATTCGAGCTCTACCTTCCCCACTTCGCCGGAGCTCATCCGCCGCGACCCACCTTCCATCGTCACCTCGCCTAACCGGGTCGAGGCAGTTTGCCCTCGACCCGCAAGTCTTCTGGATTGCTTTGCAGGTCGAACGAAGGCCATCTGAGGTCCTTCGTCGTTCAGCCAGGAGGCCCAGCTCCGCCGACCTTGCCCGAGCTCCTCAGAGCTCGGCTGGATCATCGGAGCCCACCACCAGCTGCGGAACACCCTTGCAGATCTTCTCCGACCTTCAGGTGCAGCAGAGGAGCCCCGGAGCGAAGCCACCGGGCCGGCGAACTTCACCGGTCATCTGTTCTTCGAGGATCCTCCTCCACCGTTCGATTAGTCCTCCAGCTCCAGACTTCATCGACACCGTCCATCTGGGGAGCAGCAGTCACCGCCCGATCATCAGGAGGACCGATTCCAGCCATCCGATGCGACAGGGTTAGCCATCTGCGCCCCACACCGTTCGATCGCCCACGTGGACGAACCCTCACCGTTGGATTCACCCAAGGACACCAGCTGTGGAGTGGCCGATGTTCACCACCGTCGGATGCGCCACGTGCCCTCCATCCAGCCGCTCCGCGTAATAAAGGGTAATTTACCCTTAGGCCCCCTTTCTTATTTTATTTCGCTTTAGTCCTGTAAATATTGAGTTTAGTTGTTTAGTTTTAGGGTTATTTGCATAGAGACCCTGGTACTTGCTTTTATTTGCTGATATGCCCCTGTATGTGATGTGACACGTGCTTCGACACGTGATTTTCTGGGTATTTTACATGTCATGCCCCTGTAGTTCTGGTTGTTATTAATTGAATGAAAGTTTTCACGTATTTGCATTTATACCCCTGTGCGTGGTTTATTTCGACATGTGCGTGATATTTGTGGGTATTTTGCAGATAAGCCCTTGGACTTTTGGTACTTGTTACCAATAAGTCCTCAGAACTTATTTTCTTCGCATTTGGGTCCCTGAGTGCCCCAGGCACGCGCGTGGCGCGTGTTTCGCTGGGTAAATTGCACCAGACCCCCCAGACTCTTGGGTATTTGCACTTTGGTCCCTGTGCACTGTGCCCTCTCTTTATTTTTGAATAAAATAGCAAATTACCTCCAAATCCAACGAAAATTGGATACATGGCTCCTGCCATGGTGTAAAATTTTTGAGGATTTTTTAGGACATTTTTGTTTTCATTTGTTATTTTTAAAAATTCAAAAACCCTTAATTTTGCTACTGTCTAACTTTAAAAACCCCTAAAAAATATTAAAACTCACTTAAAAATTCCACAAATATTATCTACTGTTTGCCTTGCTTAGCTTGATTTTCTAGCCAATTTTGGCTATTTTTCATTATCTAAAACACCTAAAAATTTAAAAACACATAAAAACTTATAAAAATTCTAATAATTAAACCAAAAACCCAAAAACAATAAATTTGGTGCCTACATTTTCCTCATTTTGTCTTCTTTACAGGAAATATACCTCCCAGCCATTTTGGGGCTCTTAGATATTTTATCTAGGCTTTTTGGCTCGGCTGGACAGTACCATTTATTTCAGTCACTGTTTGATTTTTAGAAAATTAAATAAATATCAGAAAATTCTCAAAAATTCACCAAAAATACTAAAAATTATAAAACACATAAAAATATTTTTGTTTGAATTTTTGGTTGATTTTTAGTGCTTTAAATAAATTGTTTAAGTGAGTGTTTATTTGTTTTTCTTATTTCCTTAATTAACTAAAAATCCAAAAAAATATAAAATAATTAGAAACCACTAAAAAAATATTTTGTTCTTTTATTTTATTCCTTTTTACTACTTCGTAGGCTGAAGGCCAACCCGTGCTCCTTGAGTTCGACCCTGGTCGTTATACCAGGTTAATCCAATAGCAGGACCGCTTTCGTGTTTCGAGTGATTTTTATCTATATCAGTGGTTCAATTTTCTTGATTGAGTGCATCTGAGTGCCCGAGGTCGCAACGACCATTTCTGTACCTTTACCTTAGTCGTTCAGATCGCTCATCACTCGTCCGTTGAGGTCAACGTCAATGCCTTGACCTTGTATCCACATGACATCTGCCCGGAATTATGTGATTTCATAGTCATCCTTATTGGGATGGATGAATATAATTTAAATAAAAATAATGGGAAGATTTACCTACATTGGGAAACTATACTACAAATGATCCTCGACGTCCTCGTGTCTACGTAAACCCTCGAAGAGTAGGTCTGCATCGTCCGGGTAGAAGCATCTACATCCATGAATCTTAGACCGATCACAACAAAGCATGACCATAACTATGGAGGGTTTCCAAGAAAATTCGAACACCATTAAATAAAGAAAAGAGACACGAAAGAATTATGCATTGTATAGTTTGTAAAAAAGGACAAGTAATTATACGAAAAATTTTCCTCAGATTGCATCTTCTGCATTCATGCCAGCGTTGACGATTTTGTTGGTTAAGCCATGCCACCGCCGTGGATGCTTAGCCATGATGGACATCGCATCATGAAATGGTTCTTTCAAAAATGTGGAATCATCATCGGGATATGAAATCATTACCATGGGAAATTAGCAACAAATTATGATTGTAATCCATCGGCTTCGTTGGACATAAAGTTTTTTCAATACAATATGGATACATCATCAATGTATTGTCCTAAACAGTTAGACACAAAACATTAATAAGAAAATACAAAGAGACGAAATGGAAACAACAAGATAGCTAAGCACTCTCCCGCATAGCCGTTGCCAAACTGTCATGCAACACCTCTTCGGCTTGGATGTCTTTCTCTGAGACCCTGGCATCGCTCCTCGTGGAGTTGGTGTCGAAGTCCTCATCATTCGTTGTTGGCTCAACAGGGACCCGACCTTGTGCCGAGTCGCGGGTAAATGCACTAGATATTTGATGCTTGCCCTGGGCATCACGGATGAAGTTGTTGATGATGCAGAATGCCATAACTACCATCACATGTTTCTCAAAGCTGTAGAACGGTTGCTCATTTCTTTCCTTGAAGCGAGCCTTATCCCGAATGTTCGTTTGACGTAAGATCGAAGCGATGAGTGCATGTGATTGTACATCTCCTTGGGCCTATGATAGTCATGGCCCCTCCGAGACCTAAATTGGGGTAGGTGTGCAATAACTCCGCGGTATGGCATGAGGAAGGTATCTGTGTTCGCATATCCACGGTCTAGAAGGAACTTTCATCCAGTCGGTACATGAAAACGACCCTCGTTGAAGGCCCACCTCAACAACTTCATTTCATCAGCTGACCCATCCCATCCGGTAGTGACGTATATAAATCTCTAACTGAAGTCGACACATGTCATGACATTCTATGCCAGTGTTTGGTGTCTGCTCCTGAACTTTGGGGCGATATTTGCAGGGACATTCGCGGGGATAAGCGTCCCGTCAATTGCTTGAATCTCATCCTGAAAATAGATATCAGTTTCCAATATGTGTTATTGAGATGAAATGGTTTGACATGGGCATGAGATGTTTACTGTGATGGATTAGCTTGAAATATTGTTAGAAGTTACTATTATGTATAATAACATCTGGGGTCAGGCTTTTCTGCCAACAAGTGGATGAAGTGATCTTTGAGGGAGACGATGTGTGTGAGGATATCATTGAGATGATTTGAAATGGTATCACCGGAGTGTTGGAAATGTTCAGAAAGTACCCAACTCTTCGCATTATGGCCAAGGTAATACAACAATATGCAGAGGGACTCCTCGGCCTTTAGGTGCCTCAAATCCTTCAGGCTCGTTCTTTCTTTTAAGATGGTGCATAGTCGTAAGATGGTGTTGGGATACATCCAGAAAACCTCATATTATCGACCAATTTGACCATTCAAATGAAGAGCAAACACAACAAATGGGGTCAGTGCTAATCCTCCCATCGGAAAGAAGGATGTACAATCAAACAAGCCACAACAAATATACATCCGACAACAACAACATGGCATATTTTAGCAACACTAGTAAAAAATCAAAGACCTACATCCAACAAACAGTAGTAAGGCACCGTCGAGGCATCATAGATCCAATCTTAGCTCCAGGTGCACCCAATGAGGCATCAAATCAACATCAAAATATTCATGTTAGTATATCCCACCAAATTCCTATCTCAGACGAAATTAATAGTGAAGCATCAACCAAGCAACCAATATGTAATCTAAACACAAACAGCAATGCATCACAGAGCAGCAGCAGAGTGGCTCCCAGCTCAACCTCCACCCGAATGAGCATCATATGAAGAGTGAAACACATTAGCAAGGGTGCATACAAATCCACCCATGAAGGGTGGAATCATGCTTAGACGAATGAAACATCATAGAAGGGCTGCAACCCAAATAAAAATAGGGCAATATGATCACCAACACTCAAATCAAGGCATGGCAATAACAGCAGCAGAAGTTTGAAGTAAATTGGAAACAACTTCAAAACCATTACGAACATCATACACAAACACAACTAGATTGCAGAACTAAAAGGAAGCATGGGTTGAGCGGTTATCTCGCAATCCAGCAAAGGGAAGAACAAATATGCAGGCACAAGCAAAGGGCATAATGCACACCAATATCCCACGATGAGCGCCTGGAGGTCCATCTCCGACCCCCATTTATACTTTTTATTCGAAACCCTAGACTCCATGAAGGATGACATGGTCGAGCGAACAGATCAAGAGTAGGTCATGTTGATTTTATGGATTAGGGTCAAAAGCAACCCCTATACGGTCGAACCATCCCATTGATGCCACGATGAAAAGTAGTCTACCTCTCCTTATACACGGGTGATCCATACAAGGGGTGGGACAGCGACAAAGCAGACCACGCAACAGAGGAGGAGTAGGGAGGGCCTCGACCGAGGTGCGGTGCAGATAGCAGAGGTGGAGGAGAGATCGTGCGGGAGGGAGGGGGCCATTGGCGAACGACCGGGAATAAGTGAGGGAGAGAATAGGGTGAAGGGGACCGAGCGTGGAGAATAGCCGTACAAATACAGGGAGGAGAGAAATCGAGAATAGGACCTTATTCACAATTTTATTCTCGAACCGAACATGGCCTAAGAGTTGAGGAATAAATATTTCATCATATTGTTGATCTTTGCCTATGAAGATTGTTGGATTTTCTTCTATGTATATGTGGGGTCAACTTGATGGATCTATTCTTTTCATACGCAATGGGTGTAATGGTAAATTCATGTAGCCACGTAATTACCCCGACATTGTAGTATTCAAGATGTCCATGACAACTTCCATATATTGTACTTCTCATAATATTTAGTGAAGGAAACTGAGAAGAGTTGGTGTAAGCAATGGAATAGATGCATTCTCAAACCATAATACATCATCCTTTTGCTATGTGTTTCTGCAAGGTTTTCTCTTTAATGGTTCATATGATTGTGTCCATTTTGATTGAATTCAATCTCAATGTAGATGAGGTTGTGAGACGTCCTGCATCCTTGGGATAAGACACAAGCACAAGATGAATGTCGTGAATGAGTAAATGAAAGTTCATTTTGGAAGTACGTTGTCATCTTATACAATATGTAGAAAGCCAAGATTGTTTATCTAGAGTAAACTTTTGATATGTAAGTTCATGTATATATGATGATGCAAGACATAACTAATCAAGATTGGCACACACCACCTCTGTATACCTTGATTCTAACCTAGGACAAGCTCAAGCTCATGGTAGACATATACCAACTATGTGGTCTTGATTCTTGCCTATTGTGCCATCGTATGCGACGTTGCTTGGGATGGGATGATCTAGGAATTATATACCTTGATGTTATGAAACCCCTACTATAATAAAATTGGCTTATGGTAATTAATAGTTCCGTATTCATTGGCATATCTTCTGTTAATGCAAATATTAACGAATTACTTAACTAAAAATTTACTATTATATGTGAATCTTGAACAAAGGATCATGACATTTATCGTTAATTAAAGAACAAAAGATATTTTGGCGATGAATAATATTCATTGTTAAATTTTAATATCAAAATGTATGGTAACGAATATCTAAATTATTTGTTGTCTTAGGTCAATTTTGTTGTACAACCATCAGGGAATAGGCATCCAATATTCAAGGCAGGTTATTACTTTCTAGGATTTAGAAACCTTTATGCCATAGTAATTAGTGAAGTGGTCATTTGTAACACCCTAGCCCCAAAAAATAGTCCCACGTCTAAAACTCACAAAGTGTGAGAGTGGGTTATAAGTGGTGGGGGTACTACTTGACAACTTGGGCTTAAGCATTTTGAGTGGTTGTCAACGGATCCATTTGGGTCCGAACCCAACAAGTTGTCAGGGCCAGTTTTCCTCGATAACGGACCGGGGACATAATCTCGGGACATTACAAATCTTATCAGAGCAAGGTCTCTTTCGCTGCTCATCAGCTGAAAGGTCCTGCTAAAGACTGGTGGACCAATTTCCAGTTGCAGAAATTTGAAAAAAGAGAGATTATTCTATGGGATGAGTTTGTTAAACTCTTCCGAGAGCAGTATATTCTGATGTACTTGCAGTTGATTAAGGAGGAAGAGTTTATTAATCTGAAGCAGGGAGATCTGAATGTTGCTGAGTATAACAACAACTTCCATCGCTTACTGAAGTATGCTCTACACTTATGTCTAGATGAATATCGGATGACTCAGAAGTTCATCGAGGGACTTCACCATGCTTTGAGATTGAATATTCTTTCTAGCATGCCGAAGACCATGGATGATGCCCTAGCAAGTGCTACCACAATGGAGCGAAATTTCTTCAGAAGAAGGGAGCGTGCAACCACCACTGTCGCTGGGAATAAGTGATGAGCTATGTTGTAACGAGAACATTACGAATATAAGTGGGGGGGATTGTAACACCCCAACCCCAAAAAATAGTTCCACATCTAAAACTCACAAAGTGTGAGTCTGTTATAAGTGGTGGGGAATACTACTTGACAACTTGAGCTTAAGCATTTTGGGTGGTTGTCAACGGATTCATTTGGGTCCGAACCCAACCAGTTGTCAGGACCGGTTTTCCTCGATAACGGACCGGAGACCTAAGCCCGAAACGTTACATCATTGGTCTAATCTAAGGTTTCGTAGTCCAATAGAGAAGTTTTTCCTTCATCAATTTCCTACTTCACTTATCAAACAGGCAATTAGTGTTAATTGGCGAGGTCCTTAAGATTCTAGTTTTCTTTTCTGTATTTTAAAAAAACACCCCATTAAATATCAAGTTTAAAATCTGCTTCTGTTATCGTATTAACAACATATTAGCGGGTGTTTATTTAAAGCAAATACATACACCTGACAGAATCAATATCTCTTACAGATTCATGTATGAATTACTGAACCGGGATGGCACATAAGCAAAGGAAGAAGAAGAGATTGTGCAGCAAATATCAAACTGCCAGAAATAATTGCTGTTACAGAAGCTAGCTTCCACATGAAGGTAGGAACATTCTTATTGCACCAGGTAGGCAAGATCCATTATTTGAGATGTAACATTATTATTATTATCCAAATAATTCAGAATGCTCATATCAGTGACATCAAGACATGAATAATGATCTCTGGTCTTTCATAAAAGGAAGGGTTTACAGGATAACAACCCATAAAATATCTACAGCAGTACCTCAGAATTGAAGAGAAGACCTGGAGAAAACGATGGATCATATATAGATGACATAATATGTGGTGTGTTGTCCATTCTGCTTGTACAGGTTCGTGTCTCTTCTTGCCCTAAAACAAAGGGAAAGCAGAGGGAAAAGCACCTTCCCTTGGGACAAAGGAAGCGGGAAAAGAGCCTAAGAGCACCACAAACCCTAATAAAGGGGAGGGGCCTAACTATTGCACTGATTGGTGAGGGGTTTGTGGAGTATGTTGCATCATCCGAAACTGTGGCATCCAAACAATTACGTGTCCATCATTCTCTTCTTCTGGTGAGTCATCCTCAACTGCCATGCATTCATCTTCCCTGTCCTTTATTGCTTCATCTCAATCATATATGGTGCTCATCATCCATGTGCATTATCGCTGATAATCGCAAGTTTTCAGAGACGGTCCGTGCGACCTCCTCATTAAAAGTGAGAAATAGGTTTGAATGGCACTCATTCCCTTTTGGTATCACTCAACAGGAGACTTCAACATGGGCATCAGTATACTACAAAATGAGTTGCATACTTTTTTAGCACTCCATCTTATAAGAAAGCATTTTTATTCATTAATCAGCGTGTAGAAATACATGTATGGATAGTCCAAGTAGGAGGGGAACACTGTCCATCGAGTGCCTCGACACTCTCCAAACCACACTCCAGTGTAGGGATGAAAACAGATAGGTTTCGGATTAGATATCTCAATATTTCCATATCCATATTCGCTTTAATCATATCTAATACAAATATGGATATTAATATAAATAAATATAGGTTTAAGATATTATATCAGATACGAATTTGGATGGGATATTTGATTACGAATTTGAATCTTATAAAGTAGGAACACCAATATGGATCGAATTAAGATTGTATATGGCATGATCAAATGAAGATAAATTATATATTTGAATTTAATTATTATCAAGTACAAAGTGATCTAAAAGTATATCAAATTAATATAGTATATATATCATATAGGAAAAATATAGTATCTTGTTGAGATGCATGCAACTTATGTATTAATGACCTTCAATTCCCAAGAATTGATATGTCATGGGATGAGTTAAGTGCAAGTGGCTCTTCCATTGGAACATGTGCAGTTTTAAATTTCGAGACAAATAAATGGTTAAGAGGTCATGAATACATAAATTGTATGCAGATGAGATGTATAATCCCCCTTCCTCGTATAATGTTTGCACTAGATATTTGAATCTGAATCTGAATTCAGATCTTTTTGTTGTTACCACATCTATATCCATTTTTAGAAAACTTTTGCAACTGCCGTATTTTGATTCATTTTCTACCAATATCCATATATTCGATAAGTTTTCAAATATGTTAAACGTGTATTCGAATATATCCCTATTAGTTTTCATCCCTATTCAGCCTTAGATTCTTGTCAGTGTTCTTTTTTCTGAAAACATAGAGAAGGCCCACTAACCATTTTTTTTCTGGAGAGGACTTTGGAGACTTTATGTTCGGCCTATTACACCTTTTTCTTCCAAAACCAGTTTTTAAGCCCGCTATTTTTCTTAAAGAAACAATAAACTCAAATTTTTAGTTCTATTTTGAGAATAGGCCTTTGATTAATTTGAACAAATCTTTGTATTTCTTCTTATAGAAGGCTATTTCGCTTTGGATTTTGTTCAATAATTAATAATTATATAGAAGTTACGGGTAGTTTTACAAAATTTGCTGGCATGAGCAAGTAAAGATAAATCATTACCTTAAGGAATGCACATGATTGTAATATTCACGTTATGTCATGACTTTCATTAACCAAGTTAAAGCTCAGGGCTCACAACATCCATGATATTGAAACAACATAAATTTGATCTATGCCATAAATAACTTAATATTAATTATGTCATACTTCTGAAGTTTAATAACGAATAGCATCCATTGCTTTATTCTTTAAATGTGCAATGAATATTATATCCATTGCTATATTGCTATGAACGAGTCATATAACAATAGTAGAATGCCTACTTATTCTCACAATATATAGTTGTTAAATTAGCAGGAATTTATACAATTTTTTAAATGAAAAAGTCAACGAATATTTACTGTCATATGAAACTTTAGCAATGAATATAACATTCCTTACAAATTAAAAAAACAAAAGATAATTTTGCAAACACATATCCAAAAATTCACAAATATAAAAGCATATCATAAGTGGTTTTGAGTTTTTAGTTAATGATTGTTTTTTACATCGTTGTTGAAACTCAAAATCATGTCAAGAAACGTAAATATTTTCTTATCTAGACTCACGTATAGGTACATGTGTCAGTCTCAAGTCTCAAGATGGCAGTTCCTAGATGTTTCTTATGTAGATTATTTAGAGTATGTGTGTTCTACTATATGCTTAGTTTTCATTTTCTTTTTCTCCTTTGTACTTCATCTTTTGATTTTTATGATTTGCGTTGTTTCTTGTGAGATTTGTCTCTATATAGTTTTATGTGGTATAAATTTAAGTATTTTTGTTTAGTCAATTAGATATTTATTTTATAAATTAGCATAAAAATATGAGATGTATACGAATAGTACATTTTTTAAAAAAAATGATAAAAATATAAACGAACAAAAATTTTTGAATTTAAATACATTTACTTATACCTCATGATGTAAAGATTTTCCATACTTTGATGGATCTTCTCATATATGAAAATTCTACGGGTTGTTGAGGATTCGAACGCTTTGATTATGGTCAACCTTCATTTTGGGGCTTGTGTTGTAGATTCACTATACACAGATAACACATCATTTTAAGAGTTAACTAACTTCTTTCGTAGAGGTTTTGTTGTAGATTCACTATACACAGATAAGACATCATTTTAAGAGTTAACTAACTTCTTTCGTAGAGGTTTCAAAACATATAATAGTGCATATGTGAATAATCCTAAGTAAGATGATTGAACTGATTTATATATGGATTGTTGTCATGCTACTTACATATCTTCGGAGAATGATTTCCCATTTCATAGAGGGATACGGTGGGATAAAAGAGGTTTATCCCTCGTTTCTGTTCGGTTGAAGGGATATAATTTAAAGGAATAAGGAGTTGTTATTTGTTATTCTCTTTTTAGTTGGTCATGAAGGGATAATGGATAGAAATTAGTTATGTTAGACGAACTTGCTTGACCCAAAAACATCTTTGGAGGCCATGTGGCATGAGAGGATGATGATGGAAGAATCGCGGGCCACCCAAATCAACATCTTGAATCCATTAGCGAAACACTAACCGTCTGACAAGGTCTACAAATTTGAGGGATAAGGACCTCATCCTGTTCACTATCCCTCAACTAAACAGCCCATATCTTTGGCACCAATGACTTGGTAGCCTAATGGTTTACCTAATAATCTCCAACGTTTAATATTCTAGAGCCAAAGACCTTGTGATCTATGAAGCCATGACTCCATTTTCCCTATTGTAATTTGGAAATCAGTCAACTAATCCCTATGGTAAGTTGGTCGATTGGGCATGACTTGGTTGGTTAGCGATTAATTAAGGAAAAGGAATGTCCTAGGTTAGTAGAAGATATTAATTTTAGGCTGATTACATGAACTTCTTGGTGCGATTTAAGGCCGATTCAGCGCCTATTGTAATTGATGACATCTAAGGACCTTATTCTCTTACGGATAGGTAATGAATCATTGCCGAGGGATGACATAAAACAAAAAATATTCCACTTGATCATCATATGAGCTTAATCATTTCATCCATCACAAGGAACACTATACATCATAAAGCCAAGCCCCTCCTATGGTGAAGAAGGGAAAAAATCTCACATCTCCATGGATTTTCTCTCTCTCCCTCAATTTTTTCAATAACTACCTTATGTATTCTATCTTTAGAATTCAAGAATTGGCATCTCGTCTCCAAAAGCTTTTCAAGTCGGATTCCAAAATTCAAAATTAGAAAGGTTATATTATATACTCTTGTTAACAATAAATTTTTATGTATTATTCGTATATAATACTGCTTTTAATTGGTAGAAAGGAAAGTACTTGATAAGATTTAACTATTGTATTAGATTTCATAATTTGATTATTTGACGCTTTTAAATATTCACTACAAGGAAAAAAGATGTGGTTACAGAACTATGCACACGGATGTGTGGTTTGTAGCCACAGAATTGGGCTCTGTACGTTGTGGCATGTAGCCGTTGCTATAAGTCTCGTCGCGAGAGTTCTCTAACTACGAATATGTCCTGGTCACTACAAGTAACCGCAGAAGTTGTCGTGGCCACAGTTCTTGCATGAATGTCCTCCTTACAAATTTGAAGACTTTGACCACGGAATTGTAGCTATTAGAAACTAGTGGTCACACATTTATCATGGCCACAAGTTTCCGTAGCCACATTCTGTGAACACAACTCATTTTGTTGTAGTGATTGTATTAGGTTACATTTAACTATGGCAAAAAAAAACACTATGCTGTGTCAGGCGTAGTAGCTTTAATGGTTGCTCTTATGTTTTTCGCCTTTAACTGATGTATATATCCATGTATTAGATGATATTAGAATTATTTAACTCGAGAACCCTTTTTAATAAATCATGAAAATACCAATAGGGCTTACACATTAATACCTCGATAAAGATTTCGTGAGACTCAGACATTAATCTTATTGTCAAAGGTAGATATCAAGATCATTAAGACATGTCGCGATAAACATACGGTCAAGATGCTAGCATTGTCAACTAGGGTATTAAATCCTTCAATCTCAAAACTTTACTCCATGTACCTTACAATATGTGGTCATGGATGGTTTTAAAGGAGATCGAAGAATACATTCCCCTAGGGACAGAGCCAGAAACTTTTTGTAGATAGGGAACAAAGTAAAACATTTATTTATATATCGATTGTAGTATTTCCAAGTAACTGAAAAATCAACCAGTTGTGTCGTCTCAAAAGATAGACAAATATCGTTGTAGTGACCAGTTGAAATTATCAGAAAATTTTATACATTTTATTTATACTCCTAAATTCAAAGGTACAACAATAAGTACGATAGTGTCGAAGTCAGGGAGACAAACTATGAAAACTAAGGTGAAATAGGTAGAGTAACTAAGATAAAGGGCTTTCTGATTTTTTTATCACTTCTAATTTGTTTTTGTAATTTTTCGTTGATTTTATTTATTTCTATTGTTTTTGTGATTTTATATACCTATAAGTAAAGTAATATATGTATTGATTTTATATTTTTTTATTTGATTTTAAGTTTTATATTTTCATGTTTTATATTTATTTTACCATTTTAATGTATTTTTGAGTAATTTTAGGATTTATATAGATTTTGAAATATTTTAAGGTCAAAACAAACTTTTTTTATTGAAAATAGAGAAGTAGTTTTTATTTTAAAATAGTAAACAAATAAATTTTTTTATTATTACTGAAAACTAGATGAAAATGCCTTTCCAATAAGCTATTATAGGTATTTTTGTGATTTTTCTAGGATTAGCTATGATTTTTTTAAGTTTTTATGTATTTTTAAATTTTTAGGGTTTTAATTTTTGATTTTTATCTTATTTTTCATTTTCTATGTAAAATATAGAAAAATATATCTAATATAATTTTTGTCAAATTTTAGAGGTATTTTTATATATTTTATGAATTTTTGAAGTATATATGTATTTTTTGTATTTATTTTTATTCATAAAAAATATTAAATATTTTTCTTTTAAAAAAATGATATAATACTGTATAGATCATTGCATAATGTATTTTTAGGTATTTTTAATATATTTTTATCTTTTAGATTTTATTTTTTATGTAGTTTATATGTATAGTATTTAATATACAGTATAGGGGTATTATTGTAATTCTAAGGAAATTTTAAGGTCATGCGCAAAACATGAAAATAAACGGGGCTATGCATGTATAATGACCATATAATCACGTGTGAGCCACATGATCTGTTCAGTTGTTGGACCTATTTGCAATGTATATAAGTTCGAGGATTCCACTTGCAAAAAGCCTAAAAATATAACATGACCTCACGTGTCGCACACGTGAGATACTGAAGTGGTGGGGTGGCAGATGAATTTTGAAGCATCTGATGCGTGTCAAGGCGGGTGGTCTTGCTTTATCCTCAATGGCTGATGATGATGCCTCGATTGATCTGGCGTTGATCGGATATAGAGGTCGAGCTTCTCGATGCTTGATGGTTGCACTTTTTTACAGTTTCCAAGTTGATGATTTGTTGTTATACTCCGATGGTGCTCAAACTTCAGCGATTGGAATAGATGCGGCTTTGATCAAGCTCAGGTCCCTAGACAGTCACTCGATCTCCAACGAATACTTTTCTCAAGCGAAGCCCGACGATGATCGGTATTGATTACTGGTTGTCCTCAAAGATGTCAATCATAGATGCTACAGGATATGCAAGTGCGAAACGTTACTCGAGGAGGAATCCTCAATCCAAATTAAATATGAATGCGTGAGCGAAGGAGCTCTGATGAAGCAAAGGGCTCCAGGTCTCTAGCCACCAAGTGTGGCCAAAGTTTTGCAGATGTATAGACGAGGACAGAATCAGAGGGAAACGAAGGTGAGATGGATGATCTGGTGATGGAATCGATAAAATCTTGGAGTATTTGGAACTGATTTGGAGATGAAAATAGGAGAAAAAGTAGAAAAGAGATTGATTGAGAAGAGAAGTGAAGGAGTGTGGAAAATCAAAGGAGAGGGAAGAGAGAAATGGAGAAGAGAAATAGGAACTAACCTTGAAAGGGAATGTACGATTGCCAAGGAATCTGGAGCAGTTGTTCCAGGTGGTTATCGCCTCCACAATCGGCAGATCCAGAGGCTTCCCGCGATGGAGCGAAGCTCATGCCAGCGATGAGATTGCACCACTACTACCTCGCTCAACCTTTCTCGACGGAGATGGAGTTGAAGCTCCTATCACAAGAACGCCCTCACCTTGGAGCTTAGGGATAGAAGGAACAGAAATGGTGGATGGGTCATCTGAGGGGGAGTTGGATGACCTTTATATGTGGAGTCGGTTTCTTAGGGAACACGTCGAGTTTATTGGAGTTCGTTGGTGTGGTCCTAGATGTTAGTTGGGGATGAAGGAGGAGAAGAAAAAAAGTAGGAAGAAGAGGGAAGGTGGTGAAAGAAAAGATGGTTTGATTGGTCAAACCAAGGTTAATAAATAAATAATTAAATAATGATAATTAATAAATTAAATTAAATATGTAAAAAATAAAAATTATAAATAATTTAATAAATAATTTAATTATGAATTTATTAATTAAATAATATTATTTAGTAGGTTAGATAAATATATAATATAGTTATATTATACATGTATAATAAGTACAGATAATTATTTTATGTTATTTTAGATTTTAATAATTTTTATTTTTATTTTATATTAAAGTATATTATTAATAGATTATTTAAAAAGTATAAAATACAAAAAATAACAAATAATAAATAAACTAAAATTAAAATACACTGTACAAGCATACTAATATGGTCCCGAAATCTACTCTTTACATATTAACTCTGATTTTAGTTAAGTTTTCTTTATTTGATAGATTATTTTATGAAACAATTAAAAGTGAGTACACCCATATCGGAGTTCATATGGTGATGAATCTAGTTTCATCATCTTTATTCCATCATTTTGACCTTGAAAACCCTAGTAAATGGGTGTAAATAGCATTAATTCATGCATTTTAGCATTCATGCATATGTGTGTAAAACTGTATAAAATACAGTTTTTAAAACCAAAATGATAGAATAAAGAAAAGAAAAGAAAAAGAATAAAATATTGTAAATATTTTATGACCTGAAACCACGAGACCTAGGCATCACGATGACTAGGTCGACAAGGAATAAAGTAGGGGGAGATAAGGGTCAGAATACAATAAAAATACATATTCATTTTATTCATTCCTTATTCATTTTGGGACCTATTTTTGGTTCCACTTTTTATACTTAAAATAAAGAAACTTTGTACATGAAAATTGTAGATAATTAAATAAAGAAAAATACAAAATTGATTTCACTCAAAAATAATGAACAGATAGAAAGATATAATCTGAATAAAATTCCAGAGTCCCAACTTCTCAGACCTGTATCTCCCAAATAAAAACTAGAAATGTGTCAAACTCACCTTTAATTGTATATAATTTAAAATAAGCTATCTAATGACGGTGGTTTCACATTTTGCGGAGCTACGGTTTGAAAGTTGAGTTTTGGACCCCTATTGTATAGTTGTACAGATTAAAATATTCATTTTATTTATTATTCTTTATTTTTTAATTTTATATTTTTATAATTTTGTAAATATTATTTATAATAAATTTGCACCTTAAAATCAGAATGAAAACCTCAAGAAAATATAAAATAAAATACTTGTAAATTTATAATACATAGGTATAAGACCAATAAACATACCTATATTATTACTACTTTTATTTTATTAAGTGTATAAAACATATTAGAAAAATAAAAGAAAAGAATATTTAAGTGTATAAAAATACTCTATAAATATATAAAATGATAAATAAATTAAATATACAAAATAAAAATAAAATATTAGATTATATAGACAAAGATACCTATATAGCCTATAGAAGGGAACTTGTAATTTTGAACCTCTAAAAAATAAATAAAAATCATAATAAAATACTTCAGAAAATAACAAATATTTTTTATTTTATAACCCAAAAATAATAAAATACTTTAATATTTTAAATTGATTTTACAAATAATTTTCCCAGGGTTTTTTCTGGTTGGTCCACGTCGACCAACCAGCACCCCCCTGCACCATGTCAGAATGTGTTTTTGCCCCATTTCTTGGAATTTTAGGGCTCCTATCGTTTATAATTTCACCACGGACCCTTCTTAAATTTTTCCCCATATATCCACCATACACGCCCATAGTTCGTGTCAAGTATTTGATCGTTGATTTACTGGTTACACCTCGATCTTTATGCTGTTTCGTCCACTTTTTGACAAGCCTCTGCAACTCTTGTTAAAGCATTGTTTTTGTCCGTCTTCGCGGATTTTTCAAGGTCAAATCATTCATCATCTCTTGTTGATTCCTTCACAACTTTTGATCCACGTCCAATGCTCTTACACGCCTAGGCATCATTTTGAAGATTGGATTACGGATGTGCCTTATTTTATTCGTCCTTTGGGCCATGTTGACCAACTCTTTGACCAAGGTTTGATCTGTGTCAGACATTGGTTTTTGTCCGTTTTTGACGATTTTTGTAGGTTGCGCCTTTCATCGTTTGGCTTCGATTCCTTCTTGACTTTTGTTCGCCACATATCAAGGATACACGCCCTTAGCTTTCCTTTAGGATTGCATCACTGTACCGCAACCTATGCTTCGTTCTTTCTGCCTTGTCGCCCATCTTGTACAAAAGAGCCAGCCGACCTTCCTCTTTTTTTTGAACCTTCTTTCACCTTGCCCTTGGCTTCTTCCACCTTGCTCCGGACTGGGGAGGTGACAGCTCCCCTCCAGTATCCCTGAACCAGCCTTGGCGAGCGTCTAAGGGTGGTCTCCATCCCCATCTCCGGCCACCTGGGCCATGAGGTTTACTTCTTGGTTTTCTTAACCAATGGAGGTTGTTTTTAGTTGTTTTTCTTTGTTGTAGGATAACTGTAGTTTCATCTTTAATTTCAACTTTTTGTTAGCTCGAATTGTGATTAATTCACCACCCTCTACCCCCCTCGTCGGAGCTCGCTCCGACGAGAACATAGTCGCTACACATGCCAACCATCCACCCGCATTTGCTCCTGGGAACTTTTTACTATGATTAGCGTGATTCCCTTGCAGGTCCCAGGACCCAAAGAGATCATTTTTGGTGACGCCCGAGAAGCCTGGAGCCGTCCTCCTTCGCCTACGTCGCGGCGGCGTCCCGGCAGTCTACCCGCCATTTTGGAGCCGCTATCAGCCTAAGGAAGCTTCCAGGAAGCTCGTGAGGCCATCGGAAGGGGAAATCCATCTCCGAGCATCGAGATTTTGCCGCTCCAAAGTCGTCTTGGCCGTGTTCTTCGGCCGTTCGTCCTCCATGCTGCAAAGCCGTTCGATCTGCCTGCGGGGGTATTTTGAGCTCAACCACCCGCAATTTTGTGTATTTGATAATTAGTTCATAAATTTTTATTTGCCTTTTTAAACTTTTGTACGAATTACATATTACCCCAAGAGTTTTGTATAATTATTTCTTAGTCCCTACCAGGTCACGTGCTCTACGCACGTGACTTGGCAATTTTTGCAGGCATACCTTCTGCTTCTGGGTATTTGTCTTTAGTTCATGAACATTTTTATATAGTTGTTTATTTTGTGGAGAAATTACACTTGCCCTGGAACTTTTTGCATATTTACAGAATCGTCCCTACCAGGAGTGTAGTTTCTAGTTGTTGTTTCTATTTATTGCATACATCTATAAAATTCCAAAAATCACCAAAAAATTATCATAGGTTCCTGTTGCATTGTAGATTCACGGCATACTTTTATTTTGCATTTTTATTGCATTTTAAAATTTATTAAAAATAAAAACAAGCATTTTGTGCACTGTTTGCATTAGAAAATACATAAAAAATATAAAAACACATCAGAAAATTCTCAAAAAAATATATTTTGCGTCTTTTAGTATCTTTTATCTCTAGACCAAAAATCACTAAAAAGTACAAAAGAAAACTCCTAAAAATTATAAAACCTCAAAAAGCTTCCTAAAAATCTTAAAAATTCTACAAAAATCATAAAAATGCAATTTCAGTTTCTGTATCTTCTCTGATTCATTATCTTTCAATAAAATTAACTTGAGGAATTTTGGACACTGATTGATATTTTTCATCCTCATTTTAATTTCAGCCAGCAACCTAGTTCACTGTTTTCTAGTATTTTTACTTTTAAAAATAACAAAAAAATTAAGAAAAATCCAGAAAAATCAAAAAAACATTAGAAAAATACAAAAAGCACAAAAACACTTTATTTCCCTAATTTTGAGTATTTTTACTTCTTTTTATCTCTCTCTCATCTATCTTGTATTTATATATTCTATATAGTTTTAGATAGTATTTTATAGAAAAGAAAATATAAAAAAAATATATAATAAAAAAAGAAAATAGAAAATCAGAAAATTAAAAATCAAACTATAAAAATAGAAAGTTAAAAAAATTAAATAAAAATATATTTAAAACTAAAAACCCACAAAAAATAGCATAGATAGGCAAATACATCACATTCACGGTTTTGAGCATTTTGCCCCGTTCTACCTGTCTGCTCCCTGAGTTCGACCTCTACACATACTTGCACCTATACACATCTTTGTTGTAGAGTTATAATAAATTTTAACTCCACATTCACCTTCATCTCTTTGTTTGATTGTCGTGGGTTAATTGTTGTTTTAATCCGAATTTCATGTGGTTGATTCAACGACTGAGTTCCCGTCTTGTGTGGAACTCAAGACCATCGATTTTTGGGTTAAACAAATGGCACAGTTGCCAGGGAGCAACAACACGTAGTTCGGCTTCTTGTTTGTGATTGCGTTTGTTTGTCTATTTCACGGCTTTTATTTGTGCTTATTTTATTTTCCTTATTTTTGATATGTCTTAGTTGAGCTATCTAACCCCCTCTCTTGTTGACTTCATGTGAGGTACCACGGATCGAGGGAGGCGCTCCACCCTAGGCACCTGAGCACCCACGTGAAGCCGGCGACAGTCTACCAGCCTAGCACCAAGGAGACTTAGAGATTTTTGAAGACCGAGCTCTACCTTAGTTGTTGCATTTATTTCCACGTATTTATTTTTGTAATTTTAAGTGAGAGAGAGACTCCTTTAGTGTAATAATACAGGTACCCCCGAACTTGGACTCTCGAGCCTAATTTCCAAGGTTTTGTTCACTTGGGGGCTCACCGCCGTTTTTGACGCGTTTTCCCGCTTATCATTTTCCGATTTTGTTTTATTTTTCTTTACTTTCGTGGAATGAGCCCCTAGTTTTTAGACTTGCTTGATCGAGTAAATTTGGTCCAAACACCTTAATATCTTGCATGTACCTATAGTGTGTTTTGGACTTAGTTTAAACTTTAAACAGTCGCCTCATCATCTTCGAGCCTTCGTGCCGCGAGCCCACCCTGCTAAGCGCTGCTCCTGAACTCGATGTACCGAGAGGAGGAGGGGTGAGCCTAGACCGGACTCCTGGATTGAAGATCGGTGACCGACTTGTGGTGCTTCACGCTAGCAATTGCCTGCTTAGGATGATTTCCGTTTGCATCTGCATGTAGATGAGGTTTCAATTCTGCTGAGCATCCTTGCATGTAGAGTGCTGGAGGCAAGGTGAGCATTTATGATTTAGCATTCATCATTGATTTGCCGCTTGCATTGCTTTTCTGCTCCTCTACCTCTGATTTTGCCAACCTAGGTGCTTGAAGGAATTGATTCTCCGATAGGCTCGTGCATTCTCATTAAAAATTCAAAAAAGTAAAAATCAATAAAATTGGGACTGCTAACATTACTCGACCCTAAAAATCAAAAAGAAAAAAAAGAAAATCCTGTATTGGGGCGAGTAACCCCCTCATTGTATTCGTTTTACATTGCTCGCGCACACACTATGGTTAGTGCCCAAATCCCATTTCAGCCCCTAAGTGTGAGTGCAAACTTTTGGACTTCTCACCTAACTCTAAAACAGACAAGATAAAAAGGCCGCTCTTTGCAGTCTCTACCGAGTTGAGTAGGTGAATTGAGGGTTTGTTTTGTGTGAGTATGTTTGTGTTTGCTTGTGTGTATACTAGATCATCCCTGCGCATTTGCGCCTTCTTATTCACTTCTCTTGACTTGACCTTCGTGTTCTCCTGATCATTTCCTTTTTCTTTCGAGATGGACCCCTAGCGCGTTTTCTATCCGGACTTTGCGGATCCCTCGTTCACTCCAGTCGGTCCACCTCCCTTTTATCAGGAGGATCCTCCTCCTATTTTTTCTGATTTTTGTACATACCCGCCTCAGCCACAGTGTCAGACCTCGGACTTCTACTCACATCCACCACCACCTCCGTATTTTCCACCTTCACATCCACCGAGTCTGACCTGTTGGAGTCACCTTTCACGAAGTCCACCCTTGAGCACTTGACCCAGATGATGGATCATATGAGACAGAGGATTGACAACCTCACTAAGAGAGACCATGATATTCCACCATTTGATTATATGAGTTCACTCGAGGATTTCCATGAGAGCTTGCAATCGCCCAAAATATAAAAAAATGAGAAAAAATTAAAAATCTAAAAAGATTTCGGGAGACACATGATCGAGTCAGACCGTAAGGAGAGTGCCCATCTGCCAGATCCTTTGACCACACACTCATTCACACCTTGTCCCACCTTTGACCCCGAGGATGCCGCTGTACAGACTGCTCTTGGCATTCCTCGTGTATATGTTGATTCTGACATCCTCCCTTGTATGGAGGAGGTCCAAAAATTCAAAAAAATGTTAATTGAACCCGATGTGGTGGCCACCATTCATGAGATTATCCGTGCCCCACTTCAGTAGGCCATGACTGATTTATCTGCTCCTCTTCCCAAGAAGAGAAAGCGTAGGAGCAGATTTGAGCGTCATATTCTGACCATGTCCACTGCCCACGCCATCACACATCGTCCCATTCCTCGAAAGAGGAACACTGCCACACCTTTCATTAGTTGCACCATCTCCTACTTCACATGTGATCACACTCTCCTCGACGGCGGTGCGTCTATTAGCATATTACCCTTCTCACTACTACAGTCTCTTCACTTAGGGCCTCTCAAGAAAACCAGGATGATCGTACAATTTGCTGATGAATCTATCAAGAGGCCGAAGGGTATCCTTGAAAACGCCGTCATTTTGATTCAGGGCACGAGCTACCATGTTGACTTTATCGTTTTTCCCATGGAGACCTCCACTGGGGAGCATTCTCTAATCATTCTGGTACGACCATTCCTCGCCTCTGCGAGGGTCGTTATTAACTATGGACCAGGAGAGATTTTCTTCCGTCCTACTGACGAAAGCGAAGTGTTGATCACCGCACCTACTGCCGACCAGAGACCTGCACCTGATGCACCTTCACCTATTTTGGCTAACCTCGAGGATCATGACCTTGATGATACTATCAGAGAATTTTGTTATTTATTGGATTCCACTGAGACCCGAGAACTCCTCTCCGTGGAGGAAGACTCTGAAAGCATGGACCTTGGAGTTCCTCCTTCCGAGACTTGGCGTTGTGTTGATGACATCCGTGGGATTTACACGATTGATACCATTGAGCGGAGGACAGATTTAGAGACTAGACATGACGGACATGACTTGACTTATTTCACTGATGGGTCCATTCATGTTCATTTAGGTTCAGAAGAGACCAAGGCCGAATTTGATTTGATTGCTTTTATTCGGGAATTCAGGCCTTTTGACGAAAAAGATAATCCGGTTGAGATTATAGAGGATGAACAGAGTTCGACTACTTCCACTGATGAGTTCGTTCCTTTTGGTTTTGACCTGGACGAGACCTCGCAGAATGACTCTGATTACACTACTTCCGATGATGATGAGTTCGTCCCATTTCACTTCCAGCGAGACCCCCAAGGCCAGACCTTATCACACTTCTTCCACTCACCAGTCTGTGCCTTCACACCCTAGGGCCCCTGAGGATCTTTACCCCGTCGACCCTGATCGGTTTGTGTCATCTGAGGACCCCGATGTCGACCTGCACCATACCAGATCTATTCCTCAGCGGTCCCGCAAGAAGGTTTGCTTTCGACCTTCTTGACCCTCCGTACATCCATCCTGTTGTACATTCGTGTTGTTCACCTCTGTCTCTCTCCCGTATTGCTCATCCACCCATTCTCATATCTGCCTTGCTTAGGACGTACTTTGTTCTAAGTATAGGGGGGTGGACGAGCTGAGTGTTCCTTCTTTGTTCCGTTTCATCACTCCTGTTGTCGCTGATACTTAGGGCTTCTTTTACCCTAAGTATAGGGGGAGTGATGTGTACATTCTCACGATCTCTTCTTCCATTTTCTTTTTTCTTTCATCTAATTTCTTCTTTTCTTCTTTTCCTTTTCTATCTTTTGTATCTATCCAAAAGGTGTCACCCCTTGTAGACAGTCTTCTATACTTAGGACGTACTTTGTCCTAAGTATAGGGGGGTGTACACCCCGAGTTCTTCTATTCTTTTCGATCCTCTCCATTGTCTCCTCTTCTTGTCTATACTTAGGGATATCTTACCCTAAGTATAGGGGAAGACATCTGAGTACGATCTGTTCATTCCCACCATTGATCCTCCCTGCTTTGTATACAGTCTGCTATACTTAGGATTATTTGATCCTAAGTATAGGGGGGACGGTCAACTTCTCATTCGTTCATTCATTCCTTTATTTATTTATTTATTTATTCTTTAGATTTTCCTATACTCAGTGCGAGTTATGTCTTCTCTTTTCTCTCTGATCTATGAGGACATAGCTCAAGCTAAGTATAGGGGGGTCGTATATACTACGTATATACTTTAGCCATAACTCATACTTTCGTATTTTCTTAATAACATGGCTAATAATTCTTTAAAATTCATTAAAAACCTTAATAAAAAGATGTTATCATTCCTCAAATTCTTTTTGTATTTACTGATTACACTACAAAAAAGGCGGGATTAGCGTGCACGGCTCTACGTGCACGTGGCGAGCACATGTGCCCGCCCCTTAATGGGCGAGCACACTAAGAGCACATGTGCTCACCCATGAGGGTCGCTGGTTTGAATTTTGCGGAGAGGCGCGGTTTCCAGTTTTGAAGAGCACATGTGCTCGCCCATGTGCTCGCTCAATTGTGCTCGCCCACTGGAATTTCCTTGCGCGGATAATTTTAGCGCCTGGAAATTTTGGGCGAGCACCTGGCGACGGCCTGGCGAGCACTTAAGTGTGCTCGCCCAGGCCCGTAAACAGAACCTTGCACGCCTCTTCTTCCTCATTTCTCACGCAAGTCTCTCCCATTTTCTCCCCTCCGGTGACCCGCCAGCCCTCCACCCCGACCCCGACGCCCGTCGTTTTCGTGTTTTGAGTAGATCTTCATCTACCACTCAGTATAATCCTTAATCCTTTCTCTTTTTATTCGATTTCATTACCTATTTGTATTGTTTGGATAGATTAGGGTTTAAATTTTTTGTTGAATGTAGTGTATTATTTTGATTATTTATATGTGTTTTACATGTTAAGGATAATAGTAGATCACTATAGTATTGTCACTTCGAATTTGATTGTCTAAATAATATGTATAATTGTATGCCCTGTAGGTGTTTGATAAAATGCCTCAACCAACATTATGTTTAAATTTTGTAAATTTTAAATGACAAAATGCTTGTATGATTAGTTAAGATTAGTTATGTTCAAAAAAGATTAGTTACTCAACTTTTATAATGCCTCGGAATAATGTAGATAAAATCCCTCAACCAACATTATGTTCAAAAAAGATTAGTTATGAAATTTGTGAATAACTTTAGTTACTCAACTTCAATAATGTAGATATTAGATATTATGAACATCATTAATAACAGTTTTAAAATTTCATATCGTTTTGATATGAGATATGATATACACCAATGTTTCCTTTGTGATAATTTATTATCACATTAAATTCTAGTTAATGTGACCAATTATATCACATTAACTTATAGATAGGTTTATAATAAGTCCAAAATATGATTTAGTAATTATTAGAAAATCGCACAAAATCCATCACACACAGTGCGTCCTTCCACACCGGGTGGTGTGTGGCCCTGCACAACGGGTGGCGTGTGCAACACATTGGAGGATTTGATCACCTCTAATTGTGTTATATTTTTTTATTTTTTCACAGCACTATTGGTTCACTTTGGGATGTTTATCTCAGACCAATGGTCGTGGATTTTGATGTTTGTAGGTTCGAATTTTTTTTGCAGGTGCCTATTAACTCTTAGTGACCCAAGCACTGTATTAGGCACTAAATAAGGATCACACTTATCCCTATCCCCATCGTTAACCAGCCAAATATACGTAATTGCCCGGTTAATATAAATGAATAAATATTTTAAGATTATTTTATAGTCTCATTTGTAGCACATACAAATGTATGACGTAAAATGATCTTAAAGTATTACATTTATATTAGCTTTCCTTAGTTCGGAGGTCCCGGACTAAGGGGGTCCGTAAGGATTCAAATTTACTAAAAGGTGATCTGTGTCACAATGTCTTTATTTCTTACGGAAATTCGGTTCATAACCCCTTCCTCTTCTGTATACCAAATCAATCATAGTTATTATTGAAATAATCACTAATATGATTATTTTGATAATTAATTACGATTGATTTATGGGGTATACGGGAGAGGTGCAGGGTTATGCTGCCGAATTTTCGTTAGAAATAAAGATACTTATGACAACGATCATCTTTTAGTAAATTTGAATCCTTATGGACGGGCTAAAGTGATAACATAATTAATACACTTCTCTTCTCATCTTTTATCTCAATAATGTGATACGTTTAGATATCCTCAATTTCCTAGATTTGACATTTTAGATTATTTAATTCAGGTTCATAAATATGACCAATAGAGAATGGATGTACAACCGTGTAGTAGATGGACGTATAGCAGATGCCTTTCAAAGAGGTGTTCAGGAATTTATACAATTTGCTTACGCACAAGGTTCCCGTATTGTGGATTCAGATGGAACTATCTTGTGTCGGTGTAAGAAATGTCGTCTAATGAGGAAGAGACTAAAAGATGAAACTCAGTTAGATCTTTATAGAATGGGTTTCATGGAAGGATATCAGATTTGGTGGAGGCATGGTGAGAATTTCGAGGACAGAATGAATGATGTGGAAGAAGCTGACAATATTAATCCCTTTGTAGATATGGTTATGGATGTTGCGGGTCTAGAATTTAATGATACTTTGTTAGATGATGAGGAACCATATGGAGAGTCTGCAGAATTTTACGAGCTGTTGAAAAAAGCGGAAGAGCCATTGTGGTTGGGTTGCAAGACATATTCAAAACTTTCTGCGGTCTCGGATTTTCTATCGATGAAGATGGAATATAATATGACCGATCGTAATTTTGATGCAATGCTGAGGATTATTAAGAAGATGTTACCAGAAGATGCAGAATTACCTGATAATTATTACAAAACGAAAAAGATGATGCGGAAGATGGGTTTAGCAGAAGTTAAAATAGACTCATGCATAAATCACCATATTCTATATTACGGTGAACATCAGCATTTACAACGGTGTCCTGAATGTAATGAGCCAAGATATCAGATAGCTAGTAAGAGTGGAACAAAAATATCGAGAAAGATTCTACGTTATTTCCCGTTGACTCCGAGATTGAAACGACTATATTATTGTAAAGAAACGGCAAAGTACATGACATGCCACGCGGAACATAAAGTCGATGAATATATGGAGCATCCATCCGAGTCTGATTGTTGGAAAGAATTGATGTCAGCTTTTCCTACATTTAATGATGAAAAGAGGAATTGCGTTATAGGTTTATGTACAGATGGGTTTAATCCTCATGGAAGAAGTAGAGATTACTCTTGTTGGCCAGTAATGACAACGCCATATAATCTACCCCCATGGTTATGTAATAAGCGACAGTTTATGTTTCTTTCGTTGTTAGTACCAGGACCTACACATCCGGGAAAGTACATTGATGTTTATTTACGTCCTCTTATCGATGAGTTGAAAATGTTATGGGTCGATGGAGTTGATACATATGATGCTAATAAGAGTCAAACATTTAACATGAAAGTAGCTCTGCTTTGGACGATAAATGACTTCCCAGCATATGGAATGTTATTTGGATGGAGTACGCATGGACGTAAAAGTTGTCCATATTGTATGGATAGTACTAAATCATTACAGCTTCAACACGGTCAGAAACCATGTTTTTTTGATTGTCACAGACGATTTCTTCCAAATAATCATCCATATCGAAGACAGAAACATTCTTTTAAAAGGAATACAATTGATCTTTCAGATCCTACACCAATTAAGACATGCGATATGATATTATCATACTTGGAACAATTACAGAAATCAGCCTTAGAAAATGGAGATAAAACAAAAAACCTTCCTGGTTTTGGTGACAGTCATAATTGAATTAAGAAGAGTATATTTTAGGAGTTACCATATTGGAGTAAGTTACTAATACGACACAACTTAGATGTTATACATATAGAGAAAAATATGTTCGATAACATCTTCTACACTATTATGAATGTAACCGGTCGATCAAAAGATACAGTAAAGTCTCGTCGTGATTTACAACTCATATGTAATCGCCCAAAATTGCATATCAAGGAACATGATAGTGGAAGGGTTGAAGTTCCAAAAGCAAAGTATACCTTAGATAGAAATCAAGTTAAGCTTGTTTGTGAATGAACAAGTAAATTGAAGTTTCCAGACGGATATGCATCAAAATTTTTCAATTTGGTCGATCTGAAGAAGTTTACATTTAAGGGAATGAAGAGTCATGACTGCCATGTTTTTATGGAAAGATTACTACAGTTAATGTTCAGAGGATTGTTACCAAAAAATATTGTCGATGCTCTTTCAGATGTAAGCAGATTTTTCCAGGTGTTATGCTCGTCACGCATACACCGCATGGAGATGGGTTATCTTCAAAAAAATATTCCTGTGATTATGTGTAACCTGGAGAAGATATTTCCGCCTTCATTTTTTGATTCGATGGAGCATTTGATGATTCATATTCCATGGGAAGCAAAAGTTGGAGGACC
The DNA here is from genome assembly GCA_037367405.1 of Ottelia alismoides. NCBI lineage: Eukaryota > Viridiplantae > Streptophyta > Magnoliopsida > Alismatales > Hydrocharitaceae > Ottelia > Ottelia alismoides. Next base: position 224,005 of record JAZKJV010009986.1, read on the forward strand.
GGTAAAATATCGTTGGATGTATCCATTTGAAAGGTAATTAAATGTATTATAATGTCATTCCTTCTTTACTATTTGGACTAAATGTTTAACCTATTTTCTTATAGGTTTATGTTCTTTCTTAAAAGAAAGGTCCGAAACAAAAGTAAAGTTGAAGGATCTATAAGTTCACAATATATATATGAGGAAGTCGCAACATTCTGCGCAAGATATCTTCCAGAAGATGTGGAGATATTCACAATAGATGCAGGAGGAATGAGACAATTTCTTCCGATGAAGAACCTTGCATCAGTATCTTTCGGCCATCCACTCATCTAATAGGCAAAGCAACTGAACGTTTCTTATCGAAACAAGAGAAGGATGCTGCAGAGTTATACGTATTAGACAATTGCGAGGAAATAACACCATATGTTCTGTAAGTATTTGAATTACTTTATGTATATATTCATCACAAGTAATGAATATTTTTCTCTTATAAATTGTAGGGAATTTAGACAGAAAATTATGGAGGAAAATCCTATGTATTCAGATGACGAAGTTTTGAGCACTTATAGAAATCAATTTCCAGCGTGGTTTAAAGACCGCTCAAAACAGTTGGACGGTGGTGATTTCTATTTTCATATTTTAAAATATTTTGGAGAAGGACCTGTTTATAAGGTTCGATCATACAACTCATGTTATAGTAATGGGTATCATTTTCATACCTTAAATTCTGGTAAATATTTGACAACTCAAAATCATGGAGTGATGGTTCGCGAATCTTGTTATGAGGAAGATCATCTGAATTATTACGGAATTTTAAAGGAGATTATAGAAATGGAATATAGTATACCAGGCTTGAATAAAGTAGTTCTTTTCTTGTGTGATTGGTATGAACCCAATGGAGGTGTAGTACTCGATAAAAGAAATAACATTGTCGACGTGGTGCAAAGGAAATTTATACGCAGATTTGAACCATTCATATTAGCATCTCAAGCGGATCAAGTATGTTATCTCCCACAAATTTCAAAGAAGAGAAAGAGCATTGAAAGAGTAACTGTTGTGAAGATAAATTCTCGAGGTTATATCTCCAATGATTCCAGTAATCAGGAAGATGACATAGATGAAGCATTTACACCGACAAATGAAAGAATAGACTTAACAGAAGAAGTCCCAGTTATCGAATCGATTCGATTGGCTGATAATGAAGTTTTGTGTGTTGACTTACAAGATGATACTGACTCCAGAAATGATTACTCGGAAAACTGAGAAAACGAAGAAATATCCTTTAATCCCACCGAAATAAGTGATGAAGATTAGTTGTAAGTTTTATTATACAATTATAATTGAATTAACTAAAATCTTAAATAATAAATATGTAATGCATCATTATTACAGTCATGGCAGGTTTTGGACGTGGCGGGGCGCATGGATCACATAGATCCAATCGTCCATCTTCCTCAGACACACCTTCTTCCAGTAGGCAGCCCACCCCGGATGTTGTTCCTGATTCACAGTCCGACGATGTTCGCCGGGTGATAGCTTACTACGAGTCTCTTGGTTATCCTCCGCCACCCTTTTACGTAGGAGGCTATGGAGAGCCATCTACCTCAGCAACCCCTACAAGATTCACAGTCCAGGTCTCCATACCAGCACGGACATCGATGGGTTCTGACTCTCCTTCTTCTGGATGGCCGAGCACATCCGTGCCTTTACCCACTGTAGTTGGACAGACGTCGGCGTCCCACCCTTTGTTGGAGGTTACGGATGATGGGAGGTAAAAATTTTATAGATTTTATCTTTAAATATTTTCCAAATTTTTATAAATTGTATGGAAGTTAAATTTTCTAGTAAATGCAGGGATTTTTTGAACAGCAACAGGGTGGCAAAGGAGATAACCAACATAATAAAGACACACTTGACTTCCATGCAATTTAGATGGTGTCGCATCCCTGCTGCAGAGCAGGAGAGACTGTTTGACATGTTTCTGGTAAGAAATATTTCTAAGAAGTGATATAGAATTTTTTGGTCAAGTTTTTTGTATCTTATAAATTGTTATAATTTTTCAGAGTAGGTTTCGCCTTGGCTCTGGTCTGGGGAAGGAGGTTTATCGTAGAGCTTTCATTCGTTTGGCAGAAAAGAGAATGAGCGATACATTTTTCAAGGCAAGGAGAGACTCGCATGTGAAGACGGGATGCGAGGAGATGAATTTTGAGGAGATAAAGAGGTTCCCGCCGTCATGGTGTACGGAGGATAGGTATTATACTTGTCAAATAATTTATATTACACTTTTTAAAATAATCAATTATCATAACATAATCCTTCCAGATGGGCGGATTTATGTGATGCATTCGTTGCGGATGATGAGTTTGGAAGAAGATCTACGGCGGGAAAGACAAACCGCCAACAACAAAGGATTAAGT